>OX451740.1:438571444-438817783 GCA_948472305.1 Vicia faba | reverse complement strand
TTCTTTATTATTACATAGAAAAATGTTTTAAAAAAATATACAACATCAAAAGTATAAATTTGATATAAATTTGATGCAGTCGTTCAAAAATAATATTTTGGAAACACTATAATATAAATATTTAATTGATGAATTTGCTTCAAAAATGTATTTAATTTATGAATTTCCTTCAAAAGTGTTTAGAGAAAGACTCTTTTTAAATATTTTGAAACTTTAAGTTGTATGAAATGATATTTATTTATGGTTTAAATAATACTGATTTTTTTAATGCTTCATGTATTAAATATATAATTGTATTTTTGATGCTCATTTTTAATTATTAAAATTGTACTCTTAAAAAGATAATTATACCTATTTTTTAAACTAGAATAGAATACATGAGTTGATTGAACCAATCATAATAATTGATATATTTGGTTAACCATTATAGAATAGTTTTTATAAAAAGAATGGTGTCACAATCCAATATTTGTCTAACATATATATAAATTTAACTGTGTTTAACAAACCTAACTCTCATTGTTATGCCACATACTTTGAAAGGAGTTACAAATTATTTATTTTTTAAGTTATAAATTATCCTATTGAAATCTACAATTTTCATCATTACTTTCTATCATTTATGATATTTTGTTTTTATTTTTTTCTATTTTAACTTCACAATACTATCTCTTTTTTAATCCACTTATTATCAATTGTGGTGAAATATATTACTTATAAATAATTTATTTAATTTATTAATTATTTTTATGTGATTTTTGTTTAAAGTAATCAGATAATCATGGAAAAGAATTTAATATTTTTATTTTTGATAATTTTAATATTTTTGTGTATAATTATTTAACCATCATCATTTTTTATTAAATGAATTATTTAATTAAATTTAAAAATATATTTTTAATTTATAAAAATTATAAATAATAATTTAATAAAATGTACTGTGCATATAATGAACGTCTAATTATAAATAAAAATTATATATTATAATTAAACACTAAGAGGACTATACTATCTAAAAGTTGGATTTAAAACAATAACTGAATTTATATGAATACTATGTTTTATCTTTTATATATAGTTATATAGTTATTATATACTATTAAAATTTGACTTCAATTAAGAGAAAATAGGTGATCTAACGAAGGACATGCATCCAGCCATATTATATTAATAATTTTGATGATTTAATTGATGATTTTTAATTAGATGATTATATAAAAAATTTCTACTCATGCATGTCCATTAAACTCGTCATCATAATCTATGCATGTTGAGCACGAAATAGAAATTTGATAATGCCACGTCTGGTGGGTCCAATGACGGTGCCAGAATGAGAGCTTTGTCGTTTTCACTTTTCTTTTTGTGGTAAACTACAGTAAGTAGGTGTATTATTCCAAATAAAAGAACAGTATCGTATACAGTACTACAGTAGCATGTGCGCGCGTGAAAAGAATTCACGTGACGTGTGGAACTGGTCGTTGCATGGGTCCCACTGTTGAACCTCCAAATCACCGTAAAGGTTTTTCACAAATTTGGCGGCTGCAGCGGTGGGCGCCGTAAATATTTGATGCCGGCGGCTGGTGCTATGGTCTTCTTAACGAGCAGGAATTTATCACTCCATGTCTTTTTTGGTCAAGTTATTACTCCACTCCATCTCTTTTGCTTCTTATTTTTTTAAAAAATCCAAAATATTAAATCAAAATAAAAATCAAATGAACCACTTCGACTTTTGATATAAGAATTAAATTTTATTTGATTAAGTAGAATGGACTGCATAGATCAAATAACTATGTAATGTTTTATAAATATTATTTTTTCTAAATGGTAACTTTCTCAAGTTACTTATATCAAATCTTTTTTTTTTCTTTGGTAAATGCACTCCAGTTTATTTGTTGTTTGTTATCAAAATGATGATAAAATAGTTAGAAAAAAATATAACAGCTAGTTAGAAAGTTAGTTACATATAACTTTCATGTTAGTTAGTAGGTTAATTTGGTTTATAAGTTACAATATAGTATGTGTGCAACATATGTTAGGTATATTGTACCATCATATGTTAGGTATAATGTACCATCATACTCTTCCATACTCTTGTATATATTATAACAATTGATGAATGAATGAACAAGAGAAACATTTTCATCTTGGGATTCATTGATTATGCATGAGCTTCAAAATTGATAAAATGATCATTCGCAAAATCATTGTAGTTTCTCTTCAATATTCATCTTTTCTTACTCTTTTTTTCACGTCTTTTTCATTCTTCTTGGTTGTGCTTCTGTTTCGATCCTTTGATCATGCCTCTGCATGCTAATCAACCTCTAATTCGAGTTTTTAATGGTGATATCGATTATGTTTACTATATCTATTCAAGTGAAGGTCCAAGTTACGTGAAGCTCACACCTCCACTGAACGACTTTAATTATCTGTCATGGTCGCACTCAATGCAACAGGCTCTTGGTGCTAAGAACAAATTGTCATTTAGTAACAAATCCATTAAAGTTTCTATTCTGGACAAGTCCAATAACTGGAATTAGTCCAATCCACTTCTATCATTGGCACGACCAAATAATGTTGGCCCAATATCTCTGGTCGATTACGCTCTCAAGAAGCACGACCAATAATGCCCGATACAAGCACCTGCCCACAAGGGCAACAAACTCCCAGTCTGCTCGACACACGAGGAGCAGACACCCAGAAGATGATCTAGGTTCATGATTGTCCTTTTTGACCAAGTCCTAACAATTACCTATTTTTGCGGACCCGCATATTTAGGCCCAAAAATAGAGACCAATGACCAAGTGTCACAGGCATTATATAAACCCTCACACATGTGAGGGTCAAGTATCTAATATTCAAACCTAAAACCCTAATATCTTTCTTGTATTTCTTTGCACCCATTCCTACTTGACCGTCAGAATGCCTTGTAGGTACAACCCCCTTTCTCCTCAACTTTCAAACAAATCAGACGTCATCCTTTGGTCTACTTGCAGGTTTTGATCACTGGTAAGATCAGTGGCGCCGTCTGTGGGAATCTATCTTCCCCGTCTTCCTTTTCCTTAAAACCGAAGATCAAAGATACCATCACTACTTCAATCATGGTCGACCATGATGACCATTACCTCTCTGGGAAGATTGTACTCTCTCTTGTCCACAAAACCAACGGAAGCCAGGAGCATCCTCACCTCGAGGATGACATTGACGTCAGACATGGAAATACTGCATCCCCAGATTCAATTGACGCCGAGCGCGATAATCTCCAGTTCTTGGACAAGCAGAGGTCCAAGAACCCAACCGAGAAGCTTCTAGAGATCCTGTAACCAGTTCATATTCCTCATAATGCTGATTCATCCATGGCAGCATTGCTCGTTGTCCTCAACCAAACCAACACCCTAATCTTGCACCAGAGCAAGAGGGTTGGAGCCTGGGAGAAGAAGCGATCAAAAGTATCCTCCTCGGAGACACAGACGATGCGACTCTCCAAGCCTTTCTCTACCAAGGCATGGTCATCCAACCAGAAGGGAGCAGCAAGTCGTTTCTTTCCTCAAGAAACGTGATCGCACACCTCCCCGAAGAGATCAAGGCTCTCCATCTTCCAAGAAGACAAAGAGATAAACCCTCACACATGTGAGGGTCAGGTATCTAATATTCAAACCTAAAACCCTAATATCTTTCTTGTATTTCTTTGCATCCATTCCTGCTTGACCGTCAGAATGCCTTGTAGGTACAACCCCCTTTCTCCTCAACTTTCAAACAAACCAGACGTCATCCTTTGGTCCACTTGTAGGTTTTGATTAATGGTAAGATCAGTGGCGCCGTCTGTAGGAATCTATCTTCCCCGTCTTCCTTTTCCTTAAAACCGAAGATCAAAGATACCATCACTACTTCAATCATGGTCGACCATGATGACCATTACCTCTCTGGGAAGATTGTACTCTCTCTTGTCCATAAAACCAATGGAAGCCAGGAGCATCCTCACCTCGAGGATGACATCGACGTCAGACATGGAAATACTGCATCCCCGGATTCAGTTGACGCCGAGCGCGACAATCTCCAGTTCTTGGACAAGCAGAGGTCCAAGAACCCAACCGAGAAGCTTCTAGAGATCCTGTAACCAGTTCATATTCCTCATAATGCTGATTCATCCATGGCAGCATTGCTCGCTGTCCTCAACTAAACCAACACCCTAATCTTGCACCAGAGCAAGAGGGTTGGAGCCTGGGAGAAGAAGCGATCAAAAGTCTCCTCCTCGGAGACAAAGACGATGCAACTCTCCAAGCCTTTCTCTACCAAGGCGTGGTCATCCAACCAGAAGGGAGCAGCAAGACGTTTCTTTCCTCAAGAAACGTGATTGCACACCTCCCCGAAGAGATCAAGGCTCTCCATCTTCCAAGAAGACAAAGAGAAACTGCCAACTTGACTGTGACCAATCACCATCTCCATAACCCAGGCAACAACGAAGAAGTATATCTCCCCACCAAAATAACATCCCTTGACGAGGAAGGAACCTTCATTCCCCGCCACCATATCCCAAAAGAAGTGACGATGACGAGCCCTGCGACCCATTATCAAGAGAGATCATGGATACCATGCTCCCCATCAGCCTAGAGAAACCTCCCCTGTTGGGAATTTACGACGGAACCACCGACCCTGGTGAGCACATCAAAAACATCGATGCGATGCTCAATTACAGGGGGTTCATGGGGCAATCAAATGTCGGCTCTTTCCTACGATGCTCAGGAAAGGAGCCATGACCTGGTATAAAAGCCTTCTAGACGAATCCATCACGTCATGGAAGAACCTGGGAAGAAAGTTTTCCAGAAACTTCACAGCATCTCGCAGACATCCGAAGTCAGAGGCATCTTTAGAGGCTACCATCCAAGGGAAGGATGAATCCCTCTTGGAATACATCGAGCGCTTCAACGAAGAAGCCGTACATGTCTCTACAACCAACGATATGAAAAAATATGTCATCGAGCATGGACTCCATCCCTGGAGCGACTTTGCAAAGGTTGTTAGCATCTAGACTTCAGAAACGCCCGGCTCCCTCCTACTCAAAACCGAGGCATACATCCAGTACGAAGAGAAGGAGGCAGCTAACAACGCAGGGGACTCGCGACATATGGAGAATTCCAAGGTCTCCAAGAATGATGAGCCCTCAACATCCCGTCGGGGAGGAGAAAAGAAGAGGGGGGATAAATCCTGAGATTCTAAAGACTACAGGGTCCAGTTGGTCGCTTTCATGACTACACCCCCTCAACGCTTCTCGTGAGCGTATTCTCACAGAGTGCCCCAATTCAGAATTCAAGCAAGTCGGGGTACGCTTTCCCCGCGAAACACCATCCAAGCCTGGGGAGGGCAAAAGCAAATACTGCAGGTTCCACAAGAGCCACAGGAACAATACCGATGACTGCATCCATGTAAAAGATGCAATTAAGATACTCATCCGGGCGGGCATCTCAAACAATACAAGAAGAAGGAGAGTGCCCACGAAGAGGCTCAAGAAGCCAAGAATGTAGAATAAGGGAAGGAATCCCCCGATGCAAGCCTCATCCCAATCACTCTGAGAATCACCAAGCCGAAGGATTTATACTTCCCCGACATGGATGAGGTCCATTTATATTTTGTAACCCATAGCCCCTGGGAGTCATTTCCAGCAGCGATGGTCATATCTAGAGGAGGCTTCAACAAGTGCACAATAGGCTTGTTCAAGAGGAGGTTCGTGCAACTCATTGATGCTAGCTCCAAGAAGAATGTTACGCTCGATAAAACTAGGGGAAGCTTCATCCTCATTGCCTTCTACAGGGAAGAATTTCCCGATGGGCCCCCAACTCCAGTATCCTCTTCTCGTAAGAGCAAGAATGGTCAACTTCGACGTGAGGAGAATCTTGGTCGACCAAGGCAACTTGGTGGACATAATATACTCCCAGCTTCAACACTCTGCAGCTAAATGAGACCCACATGACCTTGTATGCTGGCTCGGGTCTCCAGGGATTCAATGACTCTATCACCGAGTGTGATACGGTGGGAGAATTGACTATGGTTTTGCGTTTGTTTTTGCAAATGTTTCGGTTGAGCAAGAGTCGCCACCGACTTTTTATTTTATCCTAAGGAAAGGTTAAAAAGCACAGCAAAAACCTTTTGAGATGTTTTCTTGGGTTCGGGGAGTAGATTATAGAAAGGGAAGGTATTAGCACCCTTTCTATCCATGGTTATCCATGGGCTCTTAGTTACTTGCTTAGATCACTTTCCTTTTGTTTTCAATTGTTTGAAATGATGCTTGTGTGTGGGTTTGAAAATATTTTGAAAAGAAGCCAATGTGGTGGCAACCTTTGTAATGATCCATGTGGGGATGTATACAAAGATGTATGTCTTTTGAAAAGGTTTTCATTTTGTTTTTGAAAGTTTGTTTTGAAAGTGTTGTGAGGTGTGTTTTAGAAAATAGGCAAGTGTTTTGTTTTTGCAAGTTTGATTCAAGTAACTAAGAGGTTATCTACTCCTAAATTTCTCAAAGTTTATTGCTATGTTTTAACCCTTATAATAAGTTTGTTCCACCATTGTATTTGGTGGACAATCTCATGTTAGGATGTGAAAGGGACGGGCGTGGGTCATCGTTTAGACCATAATTGCAATGGTGCCAAGTATCTTTGGGCATTTTCTTTAAGGGACTTGATCATTTGTTTAGGCAACATTTTGAAAGTGTTATCGAGGGACTATGATCATTTGATTTGTTTGTTTTGCCCAAAGAGACCTAACATGCAATATGGCCCAATTTTGAAAGGCAACAAGTGGAATACCCTAGGGGGTGCAAGTGTGATTTGTGTGTCCATTTTCATGCTTGTTTATCTTGAAATTAGGGCAAAACTATTTTTCGTTATTTTTCGCATACAAACCCTAATTCTAACATGGTATAATTAGAAAGCAATAAAGTGCGAAAATAAATTTACTAAGCTATTACAAAACCATATATGGGAAGGGGGTACAAATGTTCGAATGAGGATTTTGACAAGGAATTTAAACCTAAAACTATTACATCAATATGGAATTATTTACAAGGTGATTAATTTGCATAAATTAAATAAAATAGAACAAATGTGCAAGATGCCAAAAAATGGTTTTTGTATGTATGGAAAAAGGTATTTTTACATGTCAAAATAAAGAAAAGGAAAGTATTATTTTTTTTGGAGTTTTTCATGTTTAGGGCAAAACCCTAATTCTATTAAATAAAAATGTATTATTTATTCAATATATACAATATTTATTATTTGTGTACAAAAATAAAATAAAAATGAAGTATATTTATAAAAAATGTATTTTTAGTATTAAATATTAATAAAATAAAAATATGTATATTTTTGGTATTTTATTCTAAGTATATTAATATATATGTATTTATTTGTATTATTTACAAATTATTTTAAATATGCACAAAAATAATAATATTTAATTTTTGTAAAAAAAGGTATATTTCACATAAAATATTTTCAGAATATAAAATGAAATAAAATAAAAATAAAAATGTATTTTACACCATTTTGACATTTTTTAAATAAAAGTATATTTATTTACTTATTTATGTTCAAATAACTAGCCTAACCAAATAAATATCTAATAAATAGGAAAATGGTACAAAAAATTATTTTTTATATTTTTTATATGATTAGGAAAAATAAATGAGTCAAGCCAAAAAAAGAAAAGTCAAGAAATCATTAAAATGGAGCAAATGGGCTTAGGGGGTTCAGAAGTAAAAAGAGTGTGTGAAAAGGAAATGTGAAACAGGCCCAGCCCAAAGGACCTTTCTTCAACCTCTGGCCAAACAATGTTAAAAAACGCGCGCCTGGTTCCCTGATTCAAACATCTTGATTCCTGGCTTTTTAGTGAAAACTCATAACATAAAAAATGTTCAGCATCAAGAGACGAATCCAACCATATGCAGAACTTGTCTTAACTCTCTAAGATGAGAGAGAATTTCTTCTCCCCCAAATCCTGACCTGGATTTTCCTCCATGTTCGGACTCAAAATTCTTGCAACACACATAATATAAATAAAATCTAATTATATGGACATGTTCAGGGCAATGATTGTGACATATTCTCTTCACAAACCTAAAGCTAACAATGCCTAATAAGAGAGATACGAATTCAAAAACTTACCTGTTCAGTTGAACTTCTATCTGGAAATGGAGAAGCTTTCAGTGCAAGGTGATGATTGGTATAGCTTCCTTGAGGTCCAGGGATGCTATTCCAATGTTTACTTTGTCTTGAAAGCTTTTGAATCGTGCTAGAGCACTTCACCTGCAAATAAGAAAAGTGAAAATGGTGGAACCAGTTAGAGGAATTACAGGTTGTGTTTTAGGTTTTGGTTAGCTTGCATAGATGGTATGGAAGGTGTGTGAACTGGTTTGGGCAAGAAAGCTTGAGAGGAATGAGAGATGGCACTCAAACTGTAGGCCCTGCCCTGTTCTTGCAGTTTGAAGGTGATTCTGGGAATAGGAGTGTATGAGGGATGTTAGGGTCGTGTACTAGCTCAGTTGGTATCTCTTGAATGTGTTTTGCAAGTTTGCTTAAGTGTTTGTAAGCTGATATGAGAGTTGGTATAAGTTATGCTATGTTTCTTCTTTCTTAAGCAACAAAAGGCAAGTTGATGTTCTAGACTGATGCAGGCCCCCATAACATGCTGCAACCCTTGGCCTTGATCAGTGCAATGTGTCTCATAACTTGTGCCTAGAAGATTTTGACTGTACCACTTGGATTTGCAAAATGGACATAAAGTTCTACTTTTTCAAAATGGAAATAATTCTTTTTCTAATTAAGGGTTAATTCTCCATGTAATGTCCAAATGCTTAGAATATCATCTTGGCACAATGGCTTTGCATTGAATTATTGAGTGTCAAAGGGTTTTAGGACCTGTAATGTAGCACAAGCTATGCTGACTTGAAAATGGCCTAAGTTATGAACATGTACATGATCAATTCAAAAGTGAGTTTTTGCCATATTGTGAAATCTGATTCTCTCAAGTTATGAGGTTGTTTGAGAAGTTCTTGTGCATTTTGGAAAGATTTGAATGTGTACTACAATCCATCTTTGAAATGCAAATTGAAATTCCAAGTGGAAGTGTATGGAAAATGGCCTTGAAGTTAGGTAGAAAACCTTGTCAAAAAGGTCAAATTTTCACTAAGTTAAAGATGGTTTAGTACCCTTATTCAAAAAATTGTAACTTGAGATACAAGCTTCATTTGGGAAAACTTTGTGAATCAAAGTTGTAGATTATTCAACAAGCTACAACTTTCATGTTTTGACTTTTGTTTGAATCCAAATGAATCTTGGTGAGAAAGTGGGGCAAAGTTGGGAAAAAATTAGGGTTTTCCATAACTTAGAAAAATTCTAAGTTATGAAAAATTCTAATTTCAAACCCTAATTTGCAATTTTTGATTTCTTGGTGAACAAGTTTCATGATTTGGCATGTTTTGATGAAAAATGAATCTTGACTCTTGATTTTGACCAAAAAGTCAAAGTTTGACTTTTCAGTATACAGTCAAAATTGATCAATTGACTGGGAAATTCAATTATCAATCTTGTGCATTTGGTATCTTTTGAACTTGTTGAGCATGTCAAGATGAATCCATGGGGTCCTTGAGTCCATATGTGAACTTGGTTTGCCATTGGCTAGGTCAAACAGTCAAAAATTGCCTTTGTGCAGTCAAAACCCTAAAAAATGACCATTTTGCCCTTTTGATGATCTGATCAAGTTTCTTGTGGAATTGTGATCCAAACTTGATCAAATGGTCTATGTGAGTTCATAATGTTTATGTGGGTCAATTTTCATGAGATTGACTGTCAATTGGCCACAGTTGACTTTTTCCCCAATATAGCTGATTTCTAGGTCAACTGTCCAATTGACTAGGCAAAATTTGGAATCAAGACTTGAAACTTGGTATGGATAAACTTGGGAGTCCAATATGAAGCATGAAATTCATCTTAGGCATTTTAGGTCAAAACATCTTTGTTCAAACACAAACCCTAGTTTGGGTCCATAGTGCAAGGAGAAGTCTTGAGCAGAGGAAACCCTAACTGGATCTTGAGCTCTAAGGGTTTTGTGATGAGGAAATGTTGAGGATATGGGAGAGCAAATTTTGGGGTACAACACCAAGCCTTGGGGATATATTGAGATGATCGACACCTTTAGTTTAGTCGAGTGTTCATGGTCCATCAAGACACAATTCCTCGTGGTGGACTACCCCTCATTGTATCGGTGCATCTTTGGGAGGCCCACCCTGGCCGAGCTAATTGCAGTGCCCTCAACGGTGCACCTCAAAATGAAGTATTATACTGATTAGGGACTCGTTGCCACCCTACACGGGAATATCCATGAGGCACAAATATGTATTAAAGTTACAGACAAAGGATTGAGCTCCACCAGCTTACAACCTAGAATGACCAGTAGACCTGCTCTCCCTTGCAGTTCATAATCTCCACAATTGTTGCCCTGCATCGATGCAATTGAACTCGACAGCAGGTTCACAAAGGAAAGTCTCCGGGAGCAGGAGATAAAAGTAAAAGCCCCCTTGGTCGAAGAAGAAAGCTCCTCCTCCACAAGCAACAAGGAACCTGTGTACCCCGTGCATCTAATCCCAGGCGGGGACTTTGAAATTATCTTCTTGGGTGATGATCCATCCAGAGGAGTCAAGATCAGTGCTGACCTCCCCGACTTGGCGAAGAGACAGCTGAAGGCATGCCTCTGGTCGAATGTGGACCTCTTCGCCTGGAGTGAAGCAGAGATGCTCAGTGTGATACGGTGGGAGAACTGACTTGGGTGTTTTTCATTTTATCGCAAATGTTGCGGTTAGCAAGAGTCGCCACCGACTTTTCTTTTATCCAAAAGGAAAGGTGAAAAAGCACAGGAAAGACCTTTGAGATTGCTTCTTGAGTTCTGGGGGTAGATTATGAAAAGGGGAGGTATTAGCACCCTTTTCATCCATGATTTTCCATGGGCTCTTAGTTACTTGCTAGATCACTTGCTTTTGTTTGAAATTGTGCTTTCTGTGGTTTTTGAAAGTATTTTGTAAAGAGGCCATTGTTTAGGCAAACTTTGTAATGATTCTCATTCGTAAGAATGTATACAAAGATGTTGATCTTTTGAAAATGTTTTCAAGTTTGTAAGATGTTTTGAAAGTGTAGGTGTTTGTTTTGAAAATAACAAGGATGTTTTGTTTTGGAAGTGAGCAAGTAACTAGGGACATTCTACCTACTTAAAAGTCTTTCATGTTCATTTCCTCTTTCCTTTGACATTGTTATCTTACCATTGATTTGGTAAGTAACCCTATCTTTGAATGTAAACGGGACGGGCGTGGGTCATTGTATAACCATGATTAGTAATGTTGCAAGGTATCTTAGCATTCTCTTTTAGGGACTAAGATCATTTGGAAGGCAACATAGATAACGTCATCGAGGGAATATGATCTTATATTTTGTTTGTTTTTGCTAAGACACCTCACATGCATAATATGGCCATTTTGTAAGACAACCAAGTGGATTTTACCCTAGGGGTGCTTGTGTGCAAGTGTATTATTTTTCATGCTTGGTTTTGTCTTTGATTATGGTTTTCTAATTGATTGGTTTTAGTCTTTCCATACAAACCCTAATTACTAGCATTTGTATATAAAGCGATAAATTGCGGAATTTAAAATTACTACGCTATTACAATACTTGTGGGAGGGGGTGTACAAATTACAAATGAGGACTACAAGAAAATCAAGCCTAATTATCTATTACAACCATATTAAATTTGGATAAATAATGTACAAAAATGAATAAATATACAAGAATATAAATGTAAAGAAAATGGATATATGTTTGAATTTTTTAGAGAAAAGGGGTTTTGGTTTTAAACTAATTAACAAAAAGAAAATAATTAATTAAAATTAAACCTAAATTTACTAGGAAAAGAATTTAGGCAAAATACCCTTTTTGGTCCTTTAAGTTTACCCCAAGGTCCATTTTGGTCCTTTATCTAAAAAAAGTGTCAAACTGGTCCTATAATTCTTTCAAAAGGACCATAGGAGTCCTTTCCGTCCAAAAGGCACAAACGGACGTTTGGTTTGCATGCGTGGCAGGTGACATGGAATGTTATGTACACCATCTTCAAGCTGCTTCTAGAAATCCTCAAATTCTAGGGTTCACACATTGCATCTCAATTTTCCCATTTTGAATTTGAAATTCCCTCAATATGATGAAGGAAGCATCATCAGAGATCCGGTCTTCGTACGATTGCAATAGATATGGAAGCTTAGATGGAAAGTTGCGATGGAGACCTATATGTGGTTGTGGAGAATCTGCGGTTCTTCGAAGGGCTACCACTGTCACAAACTTTGGGAAGCAATTCTGGGGTTGTCGTCATTACAAGGTAAGCATGAAATTAAAATGGGTTTTCATATATTCTTGTTCTGATAGTTCCTGCAATAGCTGAGATGAATCTGGATGTCACCATTACAGGGTTCATCTGAATCTGGGTGTGGATACTTTCAATGGTTCTTTGATGATGTGGTGGATGAGAAGGATCAGTTTATAAAGAAGCAGAATAATAGGTTGGAGAAGCTGCAAAATGAGCTTGATGGAGCAAAGATGGAGATACATCATCTAAAGGAAAGGAAGGATGGGCTGAAACATAAGATAATGGAGTTACAAATTGAAATGAAGAAGATGATGAATTCTCATAAAAAATGGAAAAGATTCTTCTTTATTATGTTAGTTGTGGTAATTTGGATGATGTTGTAATAGACTGTTGAATTGAGATTATATGTAATAGAGTATCATATGTAACACAGTCTCAATTTGAACATGGTATCATTATGAATTTGAATTTTTGTATCAACTTGAATTTTTGAACTAGTAGCATTTTGATCAATGTAACATACTGTAAAACATATTGTAGCAATTTTTGTATCAATGTAGCATTTTGATCAATGTAACATACTGTAAAACTAGTAGCATTTTTGTATCAATGTAAAACATAATGTAACATACTGTAACTAGTAGCATTTTGATCAATGTAACATACTGTAGCAATTGAAGATAGGTAACAACATATAATTATAAGGTGGTGGATACCACTAAGTTGCATACAAAAGAACCTGATATTACAGGTCCAATCAAAACAGCCTGATATTACAGGTAAAAAAAAAACAGCTTGATATTACATGATCAAAACAACTTAACATAACCAATTCTAATATTACAAGTTAACAAAACAACATAACAACTATAGGTCCAATCCTAATCCAAAACAGACATAAAAGTAAACTAAAGTTTCCACTTTGGTGCTGCTCTTTTAGTTGGTGTTGTCCTTCTTGTTGTTGGACCTACAACAGTTATTGATGCCTTTAACCTCGTTGTTGGACCTGGTGGGACAAATGGTGCATTTGGCCTTCTAACTGACAACTTTTTGGATGATTTAGATTGAGATGGCTGAGAAGCTTGACCAGGAACTGACTTAGATGCTTGAGATGCCACTTGTATAGATGCCACTGGTACAGATGCCACTGGTACAGATGCCACTGGTACAGATGCCACTGGTACAGATGCTTGAGATGGTTGAGAAGGCACTGGTACTTGTGGTACAGATGGTGCTTGTGGTACAGATGGTTGAGCTGCATGTGGTACTTGTGTAGTAGTTGTCTGACTAGTAGAAGGCACCTTACAAGTAAGCTTGTTGCGACCTACCTGCTTACACCTGCTACACTTTATAATGAATCCCGTTCTTATCATCTTTTTATCAGTACCATCTAGCTCACCTTGCTCTAAATTCCTCCTTTTCTTTGGCCTTCCAGGCATTTTCCTGAATTTGGGTGGCATAACATCAGGGTACTCAGTTGTAACCCATAGGTTTGAGCCATTAACAGGGAATATGGCAGGTTTGTACACTTGCAAATATCTAGATTTCCTGTAATAATCAGGAATGTATTCATCAATCGTATGGTTCCTATTCTTGATTGCTGCAAGTGAATGAACACATGGTAGGCCTGTTAGCTCCCATCTTCTGCATGAACAGATTTTTTCCTTCAAGTTTACAGTGAATTTTTCAGCAGAATTTTCCAGATGCCTCACTTCAAACATATGCTCATCAGACATCCTAACACAGAAAAATGGACATTCCAAATTAAGACATCAAATGGACATTCCAAAGTCATACATTCTAACACAAAAAATGCTTGTTTTAATAATTTTACCTGGGAAGCCACATGTTTGTGAATGAACTTGTTTTCTCAACCTTTTTCATAATGTTTGGCAACACTTCTACATCTGTCAATTTCTGAAACCTCGTCCTGTTTGTAGCCCATCTCTCCATCATGTATATCCTAATTTCTTCCACCATGGTTATTAATGGCTTGGCCCTTGACTCCAAAATAACACTATTAAAGGATTCTGACATATTATTAAGAACTGCATCGCATTTGTTATGAGTCTTGAAGTATGATCTGCTCCAAAACCTTGGAGGGGTAGACATCATGTGCTTGTATGCTTCTCCATAGATATGTTTCATAACTTTCATCTCTCTTTCCCAAGCTTGGTAGTAAGTTGATTTGGATGCCTTCCTTATAATTTCCTTTAGTTTTTTTCCTAGAAATCTCTTCCTAAAGTTGTTGTAGAGATGCCTAACACAGAATCTTTGTTCAACTGTAGGCAGCAGTTCCTCCATTGCAGGCAATAATCCCTGGGTCATGATATGTATAGAATTTAATTATTAAACATGAGAATACCAGGATAAACATGAGAATTTAATTATTAAAAATACTAATCAATTGAGAATTAACAATAGAGTCATACCTTTTGTTGATCAGAAATAAAAGTGTATGTGAGACACTCTTCTCTTCCACCTAGATCACCAATAAGCGGCTCCAAGAACCATGTCCAACTTTCCTTGTTTTCACTCTCCACTACTGCATATGCTATTGGTAGCATTTGATCATTGGGATCTCTGCCTATGGCTGACAGGATTTAACCTCCACAAAGCACTTTCAAAAAACATCCATCAAGCCCTATGAAATGTCTACTTAACCCGAAGCTTTCCTTACAAGCTGCCAAGCATATGTAAATCCTTTTGAAGTGTAATTTATGAACACCACTACCTTCTTGAGCTGGTTGGACATGTACTTTCACAGTTGACCCTGGGTTAGATCTTAACAACTCATGTGCATAGTCATAAATCCTTGTATAATCCCCTAAGAATGACCCATCAACCATGTTTCTTGCTGCAAACCTAGCCCTTATAGCCTTGGTTTTGTTGACCCCCATATTCCACTTCTTCTGCACCTTTTCCTTAATGTCCTTAAGCTTCATTCTAGGGTTGGTTTTAAGTGCATTCTGCAACCTCTTGCTAAGCCATTTAGTCTTCAACAACTTCACATTCTATTCTCTACTGCAACTATGGGTGTCTACCACCTTTCTTAGTTGCCAAGTATCTTCAACATCCAACTTAGCCCAATAACCTTCCCATTCACATCCATCCTTACACCTAACCCTAACCCTTATCTTGTCATTTTTGATGTACTTTAAATTTCTGCCAGATTGGACTGCATAAGAGGTAACTGCTTCCTTGATATCTTCTTTTGTACTAAAATATGTACCCACTTCCCATTTGTAATTGGACATATCCTTTAGAAGCTTGAAAATGGGATACTTCTTTCTCTTGGTAGTATTGCTATCTTCACTATCACATTCACTTACAAGATCCTCACTTTCATTATCACTTCCTTTACTATCTTCTTTATTTGCTTCAGTTTCACAGAGATCAGTTACATCATCCTTACCTTCTTCCTCTTCCAAGTCAGTATCACACTCATCAGTTTCATCATCAAATACAACCTCCTTTGCACTATCATATGAAAAGCTACTATCATCAGAGCTATCATCATCAGAACTATCATCATCATTCTGTCCAACAGCATTTTCACTTGCCTCCTTCTGTCCAACATCATCTTCACTTGCCTCATTCTGTATAACAACATCTTCACTTGCCTCCTTCTGTCCAATAGCATCTTCAATTGCCTCCTTCTGTATAACAACATCTTCACTTGCCTCCTTCTGTCCAACAGCATCCTCACTTACCTCATTTTGTCTAACTGCATCCTCACTTACCTTATTTTGTCTAACTGCATCCTCACTTACCTCATTCTGTCTAACTGCATCCTCACTTACCTCATTTTGTCTAACTGCATCCTCTTCCATTACATTCAGGGGTGTCTCATCTAAAATAACTTCACTCTCATCAACATACTCAGGTTGTGACAATGGGTGTTGAATAAAGACTTCAACACTTAAATGAACCCTATATAGATCAGCAATCTCTAAGGCCCCTTTGTCATCAAACAACAGATTCATTCCAGCAGTTGGATCCCTATAGTATATCTTCTCTATGGCTGGGTAACCTAGTTCCTTAATAGCACCCAATAACTCAAAATAACCCCACATATCAGCATCTACTCTCAAATCAGCAATCTCACCTCCTTCGTACACACTCAAGTCCTCACTAACAAATTGACCACTGTGGTGTATCGTAATATTAAGAATTTCCTCCATTACACACAATGCCCTAAATAGAGAGATGAATTTCAGAGAAGGGAGACGAATTTCAAGGAAACCCTAACTATGAAAATAGAATTCTTGCAGAAACTTACCTCTGATGAGAAGTCTGGTTTCACCTTCAAGGAAACATGCAATGGATGAGTGGTAATGCCACATAAGAGTGTCAAACTGACTTGTAAGTGGAATTGCCACATGCAATTTTTCTAAACACACGTGTAATGCCACATAAGCGCTGCCATTAAACATGACTAACGGAGTGGATGGAAAGGACAAACGTGGTCCTTTTGAAAGAATTATAGGACCAGTTTGACACTTTTTTTAGATAAAGGACCAAAATGGACCTTGGGGTAAACTTAAAGGACTAAAAAGGGTATTTTGCCAAGAATTTAAATAAAACCCTAATCTATTAATTGATTAAAAAAGAAATTAAGTTTATAAGAAGAATATTCTTGGTATTTTTTGGTTTTAAAAGAGTATTTTTGAATTGTGTAAGAAATAAACTAAAACCCTAGTTTCTAATTAAAATTACAAATTAATTAGTAAAATAAATAAAACATGATTAAATAAAATAATTTTTTTGTGTAAAAAATAAATAAACTATATCAAAATATAAATTTAATGTTTTTTATATTTTTTCCTGATTTTTTAGTATTAGATAAAATATTTAAGAAAACAAAATAAATAAAAATGAGAACAAGAAAATAAAATGGGTCAGGGTGTGAAAAGCCAGCAAGGGGGTCAGAAGTGAAAAAAAACATAAGGCCCAAGGATGAGGCCCAACGCTGCCAAAAAAAGTCAGAATGTGTGAACAATATGAAAAAAATCTAAAAGGGTATCATTGGGGCTCAAACCCATGTCCATATAGTCACAAGCGCGCGCTTCTACCACTGGGGTGACTATACACCCGTTTATATAAATCAAACCATAAATATATATATATGGTAAACACGTTCCTGAGACCAACTTCATCTTCAACCTCACGCCCAGCCAGAGTCTCTGTATCTCATTCAATTCTCAACAAAAATGAAAAATGTAAACAGGAAACTTGTAGCAAATTTCCTCACGATTTTAGAAATGCAAAGCAATGAAATTATAGATCAAAGACAAGCATGAATTTTAATGGCCCTAATCTGAACCCTGAAAATTTCAGAAACTTCAATCTTAAAATTCTCTAAGCTCAAGCAATATAAATGAAAACTATGGACATGGTTAGCTTTAGGGCAATGATATCTACATTTTTCATTCATAAATAAACCATTAATGATGCCTGTATAAAGAATTCAAAAGTCAAAAAACCTACCTTGCAAGAGGGTATCGTGTTTGGAGTTTGAGTAGCTTTTATTGAGTTCCAATGATTGGATTAGCTTCCTCAAGTTCCCAGGAAGCTAATGTGATGCTTAGCCTGAGCTGAAAGTGCCTGAGGAGTTCTGGAGAAGTCAAGGTGCAAGGTGTTGTTTTTGAAAATGGTGGATGATGAAGGAGGTGTTACAGTGGTGTTGCAGATGTTGGGATTGTTTGTGTATGTTATTTAGAAGCTTTTGAAAGTGAAAGTCCAAGAAACGCACGAGCAAATTTGGAGATTGGATTCAAAACTAATGACAAATTTTGAGGTGTTTTTGGTTATTCTGTTTTCTTGGTGTTTTCAGGGCTTAAGCATGCGTGGGATTTGTGGTAAATAAGACTTTGAGCACGGGTTCGTACCCATTTGAGGTAGGGCTCAATAGGGATGGAATTATTGTGCCCTAAAGTCTTGCTATCCACCTTGTTTAGCATCCTCCAAGCTCATATGAATCTCTGGCGAAGACCTTGATCGTCGTTGTCGTAGTTGAATACCAAACCTTGAATCAGCATCTCGTGCGGGCAATCCCTTCGGGCGTAACCAAACTGTCTTAAGGCTAAACAAGGGTTGTAGGTGATGCCTCCCATAATGCCAAGTAGAGGGACATTAGAGAATTCCCCACAATGGTCAACAATGATAACATTCTCTTTGGATCGGGAGCACCAATGAATGTCTGAATGTTTGAGCGTCATTAACCTTTATAACCACCTTGAGCCTTACTCATTCTTTAAGACTGATTAGGGAAGATGAGAAATAAACCATCTTTCCAGGAGAGGGGTGCAACACATAAGGACACTTCTTTTCCTCATTGTGCGAGTGTGAAAAGAGTGTAGGATATCTCCTAGCAATGTAGGCACCGGGTTGCGTGACATGAAGATTTTGACGATGCTCACATCTATGAGTTGGTCAGGATTGGGAAACAAGACCATCCCATAGATAAGAAGAGCCACAATTTCCTTAAAGGCTTGCAAGTCTAAGGAATTCCAACAGTTTGGGCTTTCTCAAACAGGAACTTTGTTAAGAAGCCTTTGACACCACTCCTAGTTTCCCAATGAGTTGTGACATCAGATGAGTGCAAGTGTAGAGCTTAAGCAATATCTTCTGGCTTTGGGTCTCTTTCTGTACCATTGAAAGGTAGTTGATTGAGAATGGTAATCCTCAAGAGTTGGGAGAATTCTTCCAAAGTAGGCACAAGTTGATAGTCGGGAAATGTGAAGCAATGGTGCAAAGAATTAAAGAACTGAAAGAGCACCTTCATCATATCCTCATCGGTGTTGGAGGTGACCAAGTTGAGTAGACGATCATGTCTTTCGGTGAACAGAGAGTTCTCAGGAATCTTTGAAGCTAGCTCCTTAAGTTGTGGAGGAACTCTCACAAGATTGACTTGAATAGTTTTCCTGCGAAGTGAATTCATATCCTACAAAACAAGAACAAAGATGAATCTCAAAAAATCCTTGAAATGGTTAGTGGATGTATATGATGTTCATGATGTCCATGATGTTATGTACAAATATGCATATACAAGCAAAGCAAACAACTTATTAGTTTAGGATTGCATGGGGTTTTATAGGTAAGTACCCTCTTGAAGTTTAGTTGACTTAAACCTGTCCTAGTAATAGTAATCGGGTTCTAAGGAGCTCAATATCACTGGATTGTTTCCTTGGTCATTGTTTCAGCTCAAGCCTCTTTAATGGCGACCGAAATATCCCAAGAAACCAAACCTCAATGAGTGTAGTATCGAGTATCTACCAACTTCGGACTTCACCAAAGCCGGCCATCTCACTACATCCTAAAGGCCAAGTTGGTCAAGTAAAGGTTCTAGAAGTTCATTAGTGCTTCATGACATTACTCAGCGGCCCCGTATTCTCTTTGATTAACTCAAAGGCTACCGGTACCCACAAATATGTCACACTAACATAGCTATTGCTTAGACCATGTCGATATACCCCGCACAGTTTCCACAACGTATTGCTATTTACCTATAATATATCCCAAATCCGGGTAGAGGATTTCAAACCCAAACAAAGAACCATAATGTAAAGCATACAAGTCAAACAATGTAAGCAAATAAATGTGATCTAGCCCTAAGGTAACCCCACTTTTAAAATATTCCCCAGCAGAGTCGCCAGTTCTGTGATACGGTGGGAGAAATGACTTGATTGTTTTGCGTTTGATCGCAAATGTTGCGGTTAGCAAGAGTCGCCATCGAATTTTCTTTTATCCAAAAGGAAAGGTGAAAAAGCACAGGAAAGACCTTTGAGATTGTTTCTTGAGTTCGGGGGGTAGATTATGAAAAGGGAAGGTATTAACACCCTTTTCATCCATGGTTTTCCATGGGCTCTTAGTTACTTGCTAGATCACTTGCTTTTGTTTGAAATTGTGCTTTGTGTGATTTTGAAAGTATTTTGTAAAAGAGGCCATTGTTTAGGCAATCTTTGTAATGATTCTCGTTCGTAAGAATGTATACAAAGATGTTTGTCTTTTTGAAAAAAATTTCAATGTTTGCAAGATGTTTGGAAATGTGTGTGTTTGTTTTTGAAAATAGCAATGATAGTTGTTTTAAAATGGAGCAAGTAACTAGAAGTAATCTACCTACTCAAATGTCTTTCTTGTTCATTTTCTTTTCCTTTGACATTGTTGTCTTACCATTGATTTGGTAAGCAACCCTATCTTTGGATGTAGACGGGACGAGCGTGGGTCATCGTATAACCATGATTAGAAATGTTGTGAAGTATCTTAGCTTTTTTGAGGGACTAAGATCATTTTTGTAAGGCAACTCTAAATAGTGTCATCGAGGGACTATGATCTTATATTTGTCTGTTTTTGCTAAAATACTTCACATGCGTAATATGGCCATTTTTGTGTAAGGCAACCAAGTGGAGTAACCCTAAGGGTGCTTGTGTGCAAGTGTGTTATTTTCATGCTTGATTTTGTCTTGGACTAGAGTTTTCTATTTAATTGTTTTTTTATCTTGCCATACAAACCCTAATTACTAACATGTTATGTAAAAGTGATAAATTGCGTAATTTTAAGATTACTACGCTATTACAACATTTTATGGGAGGGTATATACAAATTATGAATGGGGATTTGCAATAATGTAAATCTAATTAAACTATTACAACCAAATTGAATTTGTACGAATATTAGAATAAATAATGTATAATATAAATTAAATATGCAAAGATATGTAGATGCAAGAAAAAGATTTTATTTTATTTTTTTATATGAAAAAAGTTTTGAACTAAACCTAATAAATTAAGAAAAGGAAATTATTTCTTAGAAATTGATTAACCCTAATTCTAACTTTTTAAAAGAAAATAAAATTCTTTAATTATTTTTTTGTATTTTTGTCTTGAAGATAATAAATAGTATTTATGAAATATTTTAGTCCTTTTATATGTTAAAATAAATATTTATAAGTGTGAGAAAAAAAAAAGAATAAATAATTAACCTAATTCTATTTTTATTTACAAGTTTATTAAGAAAAATAGTTAATATATAACTAAATAAAAATATTTTTTATGATAAAATAAAATAAAATAAAACAAAATATAATATTTATCATTTTTATATTTTTTATGATTTTATAATATTTAAGAAAAATATATTTAATGAAATAAAACAAAATAAAATAAATAAATGAAAATAGTTGGGCCAGGGGTGCTGTAAGAAAGAGGAGGCAGGAGGTTAGCAAAAAACATTGGGCCCAATGTGCTGAAGCCCACGCTGCAAAAACAACAAAAAATTGGAAAAGGTGTGAAAAAGATGCAAAAGGCAGGCGCCAAGGCTCGAATCCATGACCTATGGCAATTTCTGTGCGATGCCTTGCCACTGGGGTGGTTGTACATCCGTTAGTTCAAATGAAACTAAAAATACATAACATAAAATGCTTCCTTGCCCTGTACTTCATCTTCTTCCTCTAGCCAGCCGGACCCCCTATAACTCTTTCATCTCTCAACAAAAATGGAAAGTGATAACATGAACACTATAGTATTTTATCTCACGATTCTAACCATGTGCATAGCTAAAACTATAAGTCCAAGATCAGAGAGAATTTTGTTGGCCCTAATTCTTAACCTAATTTTTTCAGAAACTTCAAACTCAAAATTCTCTCAACTCAGGCCAAATAAATGCAAGTTATGGATATGTACAACTTCGTAGCAATGATGTCTACATTGTATATTCATAAACAGAAAGCTAACTATGCTTGTATCAAGAGTTAGAAAAACAGAAAACTCACCTTGAAAATGGAAATCGTGTTTTGGAAATGAGCTTGCTTTAGGATGTTGTGATGATCAGGTTAGCTTCCTTGAACCTCTAGGAAGCTAATGCAATACTTAGCTTGTCTTGAGGGAGGCTGGAATGATCTGGAGAAGTCCACCTGTGTTACTCTGTTTTTGAAGTTCAACAATGGGGAAGATGGAGTTACAGTGATGTTTCAGGGTGTGGGATGGTTTACTTGTAAGGTAAGGAAGCTTAGGGAAGCAAAAGGCCTGAAAACACACGAGTGGAATGGAAGATTCAGTTCACAAGTCAGAAATGGCAAGTTTGGAGGCTTGGTATGCAATTTCTAATTATATGGTGTTTCAAGGCTTGGGCATTCGTGGTTTTAGTTGGATAATGATGGCTTTATACAGAGCAAAAGATTGGAGGACTTATGCTTGCTCAGAAGTACAAGATCACATGTCTTGCTACATTTCTTGTTTTTTAAGCAAGGTGAGGAGACAAGTTCGTAAGGGCTGTACAGGCGTGGTCTGGTTTGGTAGAGGCTTCAGGTAAGTTGCTCTTTGTTGTGGCTTTTCTTATGTGCAGAGAAAACAAGTGCAAGGCTGAAGGAGTGAAAAGTTGCAAAAGTTATGCTTTATCAAAATGGAAATGGCACCTTTATGACAAAAATGGAAATGTTCATGTACAAAGCATTGAATGCTTGGCTTTAGGGCATGAAACCTTGTTCAATTCATTAATGGTGGAGTGAAAAACGAGTTTGAGATCTGAAAAGTGAAGATTGTACAGCGTGCTTGAGGATTTGAATTTTGTTCTTCATGAAATGGCTTAAAATCAAAGTGAGAAATTGCCAATTCCATCTCTTTGATTCTCCCTGCTCAAGAATGACCTTAAGGATTTATTGGAAATTTTGGAAAGCTTGCAATGTGCTTTATAACTCATATTTGAATTGCTTTCCAATATTCCTCTTGGAACTAGGTGAAAAGTTGCCATGAAGTCAGGTCAAAAACCTGCCTAAATTAGGGCAAAATTTCACTAAGTTATTTTAGTTCATGAGCATGTATTCATAAAATTATATCTTGAGATACAAGCATCTTTAGGAGAATTTTGTGAAGAAAAGTTGTAGGTTTCATGGAGAACTACAACTTTCATGTTGGGAACTTTCTTTGAATCATCTTGTATCATGGTGAGAATTTGGCTTAAAGTTGAGAAAAAATAAGAAATTTTCTATACTTAGAAAAATTTCTAAGTTAAGAAAATTTCAAATTTCAAAATAAAATATTCAATCTTTGATTTCTTGATGAAAAAGTTTCACATTTTTACATGTTTTAATGAATTATGGTCTTTGGCACTTGAATTTGACCAAAAAGTCAAAGTTTGACTTTTTAGTATACAGTTGACTTTTGATCAGTTGACTAAAACATTCATCTGTCAATCCAATAGATTTGCAATATTTTGAACCATGTCTTTAGGTCAAGATGATGCAATTGAACACTTGAAATCATGCTTCAAACCAATTGGTCATTTGCTAGGTCAAAAATCAGAAATTTCCCTTTCTCAGTCAAAACCCTAATTTTGACCATTTTGCCCTTTTGATGATTTGATCAAATTTCTTGAGGAATTATGGTCCAAACTTGATCAAATGATACATATGAGTCTAAAATATTGATGTGGATCAAAAATTATGAAGCTTGAATGTAAATTGGCCATGGTTGACTTTTTCCCCAATACAGCTGATTTTTTAGGTCAATTATCCAATTGACTGATCAAAAATGTGATTCAAGGCTTGAAAATTGACATGAGTAATCTTGGGGTCCATAATTGTCCTTGAAAGTCATATGAAGCATTGATATTCCAAAAATCTTTGTGCAATCCCAAACCCTAATTTTGGGTTATCAGTGCATGATGAGATGTCTTGAGCAGATCAAACCCTAATCCAGTTTTGAGTCAAAGAGATCTTGTGAGAAAAATCTTGATAAATGAGAGGGAAAATTTTAAGTTACAACAACAATGATCCACTATTTTGGAAGGCGTTCCATTTATAACGAGCCTCAATTGTGTGGATTGTGTGCGTTTTATGATGTGCCCCGGTTCTAAGAGGGAATCAATCCTATGGTGGGGATCTTTGGAGGATAATGACCTAGTGTTCATCAATGATTTGGTACCACATGCATTTGACTATCCTTGGTCGTATAAATATTCTATGTGACGTTGCATGATTTCCATTGATAAGTTGTGATACAATGATAATTGTGAAGTATGTGACTATGTGATGTTTTGATGATGAAAGATCTACAAATGATGCTATGATGTATTATGTTAGTATGAAGTATTGATGATTGTATGTGTTGTTATATGATGATGTTGTTGAACTATTAATTCTTTTCTTATGTCTTTTATAATAAATTGTGATTACTTACCCTTTCTGTTTGAATGTTGACTCCACGCGGGTAACACGCAGGTGACTGGGAGTAGTTCGTAGAAGTGTTGATGATAGCTTCAGAGTGTTTATTTAGTTTGTTTCATTAATGGTGTTTTGCTCTTATATGTTACATCGGAACGAGAACACTCTATTTTATGGATGTTATATTTTGTTTGATGTTAACATACTTTATGTCGGTTTTGATTGTTTAAACTGGTTTTAATAATTGATTAGACTAATGTCATGAATTGTGAGAAGTTAATTATTATGAGATATGAGAACGAATTCTGCTGCGATGTTTCTAAAATGATGTGATGGTTTATAAACCGATGTATATTTTTAAAATGATGTAGTTCGTGTTACGAAGCAGAATTTATTCTTATGATGTTTCTATGAAGTGTGGCACCTTTGAGTGGTGATTTTATCTTGATTTATTTCGTAAATTAAACGAATAATAATTGTGAGGTTAGAGAGGTGTTACACATGTCATTGTCCTAAGTACACATCAGCCTCCTTTTCACAATCCCGATCTTGACCGTCCGAGTTGAAAGTTAGCTTAAGTGTTTTTAGTATGTACAATAACCATTTATTTTGCTTACTATTTTAATTTTCAAAAATAACATATTTTATTAGTCATTTTAATCTTCAAATACATTTTTTATTTTGCTAATTTGCTCTATAAAATTAAAAATAAAGGGACATATAAAATTGTGTATATTTAAAGATTATAATTATTGTTTTATAAGATAAATACCCAAAATGATTTGCCTAATTAGAATCAACTAACTTGATACGACAAAGTTTTTTTTTTTTAATATTATATTTAAAAATGAACTGAAATAGATTTTATTTTCTTGAGAAAATATTATACGACTTATACTACTATAAATTCGGCGAGAATCTGATTACGGTTACACTCTTTGACTATATCATGAACACTAAAATGCAAACTGCTATTCAAATTGTTGAAAGGCTTTGTTGTATACAAATTCCCTTTGACCATATTTTAGGGCTTTCACGTAGCTTTATTTGTGATATAAAAAAACCACAAATTCAAGTAAAATCCATTGGTCCTTTACACCACTTTTGCACTAAAATCCACTGTTGGAGTTGAATCAACGCGAAGAAATGAATCTCTCGCCGGTGGTCCTTCCTAACGATCTCATCACAGAGGTACTTTCCATTCTTCCGGTCAAATCTCTTGTTCGTTTTAAGTGTGTCTGTAATCATTTCAAAACCCTCATCTCCGATCCTACCTTCGTGAAATTGCATCTTAAGAGATCAACAACGTCAAATATGCTATTCCCGTTTGTAAAATGTCACGATTTAGATATCTCTGGAAGATCCTGCTTTTATATTTGGCTTGATTGCACTATTGTTCAATACCCTATACGCCGTTTACTCGATAACCCCTCATTCACCCTTTTTGATGGTCTTAACTATTTTTTGAACCAAAAAGGATGTAGTTACATAGTTGGTTCATGCAATGGTTTAATTCTTTTGGCCGGCGATTTTATAAATTTTCGCTGTAATATAGAATATCATCGGACTATAGATTACTGGCTCTGTGTTTGGAATCCTGCCACCAGGAAAATTTCCAAAAATTTTGGGCATTTTCGTGAGTATGGTCGTACTTCAGGTAAACAATTCTTCTTCGCATTTGGTTGTGATGATTTGAAGGACAATTATAAAGTGGTGGCGTACTCTTGCAATCGTTATGAATTCTTATCCGAAGTGAGAGTTCTTAGTTTGGGCGATGATGTTTGGAGAAATGTTGAAAGTTTCCCGGTTGTTCCTCTTTTACCCAATTATGTGTATTTGAGTGGAACTCTTAACTGGTTGGCCATTCAAAATGAGGATATTAGTGTTGAGAAATTTGTTATTGTTTCACTTGATTTGAGAACAGAGACATATAATCAGTACCTATTGCCTCCTTGTTTTGACCAAGAGTCGCCTAGAGAGCCAATCTTTGGTGTATTGGGGGGCTGCATTTCTCTTTCTTATTGTTACAAGGAAACTGATTTAGTTATATGGCAGATGAAACAACTTGGAATTCAAGATTCTTGGACTCGCTTCCTTAAAATTAGTTATCAGAATCTTGAAATTAGTAATGATCTAGTTCGTAAGTATAATTTTCATTTGATGCCATTGTTTCTTTCAAATGATACATTGGTATTGATGAATCGTCAAGAATCTCAAGCAATTCTCTACAATTGGAGAGATAATAGAGTAAAACGGACAAATATTATTGTTGGTAGTGGAATTACCGATCATGTAACTAGCAGTTTTTTAAATTGGGAATTTGTCAAAGGTTATGTTGAAAGCTTGGTACCAGTTTTTTGAATTTGAAGGTAAGTCTCTCTTTCTTGGTTTACTTGTTTGAATTTGTGTTCATTCGTATATTTTTTTTCATAATAATCAATTGTGTGAATTGTGGCTTAGGCTAATTTTATGTTAAGCATCATGTGGCTTATATGAGAAAATCAATATGGATGGTTAGTATATAACTTATGAGCATGTTGGAATAGCTGTTTCTAGATAATGTTTGCATTGTGGACGAATTTTGTATTATCTCTTTTTTGTGAAGAATATTAGTTTCTGTTGTTGTAGTTACCAGCCATCAGGAGGGCCTAGAATTGTAGAATTCAGTTTAAAATGAAAAGAAAACTCAAATCCTTTTTTTTTTTTAACAAGTTAAACTTTATTCAACATAGTATGTGGATTTGCCACTTGAAGAATTCTGATAAATAAAGTATGTTTTGTTATGTTTTGATTGTTACTTGTCATTATTTTTGGTTTTTTTTTATACATCTTTGATTCTTCTCATTCTTATATAGGTCAAGTTAAATTGAGCATGGAGGTACAAGATGTAGATATTTATTCGACAAAATCTTCAAAGTTAACAATGAAAAAGAAAATCTTGATCTTATATAGAACTTTTTCTAGACGGAGCTTTTTAAGATTTCAGTTAAAGTAGATGGAAATGTTATTTTGCTTTTATTCTTGCATCCCTTTTATTCTGAATCATTTGAATTGAATTTATAAACTACAAATGCGTTAGGAGTCTTAATTTTAGACTTTTGATCCAAGGAAGAAAATTGTGATTTGAGATAGTTTATTTGACAATAATGCAATAGATAGAAACTAATAATTTAAATAAACATATAATTGCAAGGAGGTTGTTCTTAATTTAAATAATATGTCTCCTTTAATTTTACATGCATTATCTTAAAATGTAAGTGAGAATAGGTTAGCTTCTGTTAGACTTTACTAAATTTAAGTCTCATATGCTAAAAACTCAAAATTTAAATTTGACTTATGGCCTATTATAAGCTTATAGTTCGGTCTAACTCTGATTATTTTAAAGGTCTTATTAGTCTATTAACTTATTTAAAAAGCTTATATCATTTGAAATATGTAATCAATTCAACTAAAGTTTAAATAGACTAGAGAATCAAAAGTACAATGTAACTAAATGTGTGTTTGCTTTGACTTATTTGATCTTAGATAATAGTATAAGTTTTGTGAGATTATTTGTTAGAGAGAATTTATGAAAATAACTTATGACATTATTCATAAGATTTTTTTAACTTATTTTCATAAATTTTTCAAGATAATTAAACTTTACTTTTGTATTTAATATAAATTACAAAATACAATATAAAAAATAATATATTTATTCATATTTATTAAAATAGGTCGGCTTGATAGATTTTAAAGACTTTTCTTATAGCTCGTGGTTTAGTCTATTTAACTAAATAGATTTATAAAAAAATTTAAGACTTTTTTATTTAAAAAAAAAAGGTCTGGTGTGACCTTGTTCTGTCTAGACTTACATTATATAACAAATATCACATTATGTCAATTGTATCTTGACAAATTATATAATTCAAATATAGTCTATAAAACAAACACAAGTGTAGCATTTACCATGCATTTCATAAGGTTCAACACTTTCAAATTCAGGTTTTGTTGCAACACTCACAAGTAAAACCAAATTATAAATTTTTCATTTAAATTTTTTATAAAAATAAAACAGTAAGAAAGAACAAACTCACAAACCAAAAAGCTAAATTTACATAAAATCGAGTTAGACAAAAGCTAGACGTGAAAAAAATACTCACTATTTAAATCTGACAACTGAAACATGAAATGCATAAGGGTCAACTTTTTTCTTGTTTTATTTGAATGACAACCTTTTCATCTTTGTTTTTCTTCTTCATTTGGTAGCTTCACACCAAAAGGATTGTGTTTGAAATAAGGTTGGTGATTCTATGTTCATGTGTAGCTTTAAAGAAGGATTGAGTTTGAAATGTGAAGAAAAAATGAAGCAAAGATTATAAAGAAAAATGAGAAAGAGATTGAGAGATCAAAAATACACTATGTTATTTTAGTCGTATGGAAATGGAAGAAAATTGATGCTAAAATTCATATAATCATTCTCTTAGTCTATGAGAACGGGTTTCAAGCAATGCCAAACCAAGGCGTCGCCTTATCCTTTCTGAACGGTTATACGATGTATCAATATTTTATATAGAATTTTCTTCTATTTTAATTTCCCTCAGACAGTCAACAATATATCATCAAATCATCATTGAATCAAATATATAATCAGAATAGGCATCCTATTCAATTCTTAATTTGAGCAACCAATATATAATCAAATGAATTCATAAATTGTAACAATAAATAATGAAAGAGATATAAAGGAGAAATATCAATTTATCAAATGAAGCAGACAAACCTTTTCCAAAACTAGCTTTGTAATGCATCAATAATCTCAAAGCCAATCTTAATCAAACGAAAATATTTTCAAATTTCATCATCAAATATAAATAGGATTTGATAGTTGGTGGTAACTACTAACTAGAAATAAATGAAATATTCGCAACGCTTATTCAAAGTACTGAGCTTATCCTACACTGAAGTGGAACAGTGAGAAGAAAAAAATTAGTCAAAGTAATGAGCATATCCAGTACTGTAATTAAAATGGAAGTGCTAAAAACTCTTTTAAACTATGATTCACTAGATTTGGCTTAAAATCTTCAATATGACAACATTGAAATATAGAATTTGAAGTACTCAAAGCTCAAACACAAGAATATGAAAGCAAGTTAATAATATATCTACAAATTCAAATGTCCTTATAAGAATCTAATACTAAAACCACACTAAATAGATTTCTGAAACCAATTAGAGAAGAAGTTAGTGTTCAGAGAACACCAGCTTAAAAACCAATTTCATGCCAAAAAAAATATAATCTTCTCTTCCATATCTTTCACATTTGTTAAAGAATCAGAAAATCGCTTATCGTTATTGACCGACCAAATGATCCACACCACCGCATATCAAATCATAGCAAAATCTTTCGTACTCTTAACCTTGAAACCTAAAGATAAGAAAAACTCAAAAATAAACATAAGCTCCCTAGGAAGCATCAAATGAAAACTTGACTATTTAAAGATTATATACTACACATATTAGGTTAAACCTATGATACCGATGCATGGGTACGTTATCCGGTATGAATATTGGTACCGATACGTAATACGATATTTTTAATAAAATCAAGATACAAGTACGTTAATATAAAACAAGATTTTTCTATAAAATGTTTGAATAAATAATTAAACCGTAAGATTCACAACAAAAATAATGATAAGATACAAAACCAAAGAAATCAAAATAAATGAATATACTATATTAATTTTTAGGAAAATCACAAATTTCATTCGAAACTGAATGATGGAAAAAAAGAAAGTACCATAAATATTATACATTTACCAGATACGAATGCGTACCCGATATCGATACTTCACCAATTTAAAAGTACCCATGCATCAGAGGGCTAAAGTAGACGTAATAAATAAATGAGATGCAAACTCTAGAGTACTATGATTCCAACTTATCAGAAGTTGAGTTAATAGGCGATGAGGTTCTTCGTGAAACTCAGATTATGATATATTAGAATCTAAGTTATTTGCTTCTTCTTTACAAGTTATTTAACTGTGTCAGAACCAAGTTAATTACTAGCTTAATGATTCTGCACACTTAAAGCAAATGTTAAAGTACTTTGTTATTGATCTTACCGGATCAGACTTGGACCGTCACGACTGACTCTGAGCGAAAGTTGAACGAGATGGGGGGGGGGGGGGGGGGGGGGGTACCTGCAAGACACTCCGATGCTAAAGTGAGTGATGGTACGAGCAGGCAAAAAGTGTGTGTATGGTAAAAGAATGAATACCTGGCCCTCTAAGAATATAGGGTATTTATAGCCCCCAGCGCGGGGCCAAGGTCCTTTCATTGGGCCGACCAAGACTGGCCCAACAAAGGGACTGCCAGGTTCTACGTGTGTAGTGGGGACCCGCACGTGGTCCCCTTCCTGGTGATGCTCTGCGAGAAGTACGGAGGGACGAAGACGCGGTCTTTCCGGAGTTCAGGTGATGGAGTAACGGTCATAGTTTGCCCTACGAGGAGGGTGCTCGAGCTGGGCTCGAGCTGGATTTCATGTGGTCGGGGTCGTCATGTTCGCGTGCAATGGCGGGCACGGTTGCAGTTTTTGGTCGACACGCTGACGGGAATCTTCGGGCACGTGCTCCTTGAAAAGCTGCTTGGATTGAGCCTTCGTTCTTGCTCTTGGGCCAGGACGGGCCCAGTCCAGAACAGGAGCCCCCCAAGTCGTGGCTTCTGGAGCAAGAGTTATGACTTGATCTCGGCTCGTCTTCGTCACGGGACCTTATGCTCGGCCAGGATATTTGCTTCCCCACGGTTGCTCGAGGAGTTTCTCCTGTGTTGTGTTCGTGAGATAATCCCTTTCGAGGCGTGCTCGGGGGACTCTTTGCGGGATGTACTCGTTGAGTATATGAGGCAAACCTTGGGAACCGTGACGTCACCTTAGTGAAAGTAGAGTCATCATTGCCTAGGAGAGTAGACATCGAGGAGGGGAAGCTCGTGGTTTCCCCGGGGTGACGTTTCGTATTCCACGTCATCCCTATAAATAGGATCATTGGATCCCATAATCCGTTTTTCCTCTTCGCGCTTCTCCTCCTTCCTCTGCCTTTGCCATCGTTGTTTTTCCAGAATTTCACAGGACCACCGTGCTTTCCGCCGTCGATTTTCTTCCCTGCCGCCGTACATCCTTCCTAACTTCCAAGTAAGCGTTTCATCCCTCATATTTTTACTTGTGAACACGTTTTTATATTTTGTGATAAAATTTGCCTAAGTTATGTCCCCGAGTCTCTCCTGTGCTCGGCTGTCACTTTGTGGTGAAATTTGCCTAAGTGTTTTCCTCGGGGCATGCTTGTGCTCGGCTTGCCATTTTGTGGCGAACTTTGTCTAAGTGTTTTCCTCGAGTGGAGATTCTTTCGACCCATTTGGTGGTCCGACGTACTTCAAAATGCGTCGGGCGTGCGGAGTAAAGCCGCTTACTTGGGCGTATGACCTCGATCGGGGTCGCTTGCCCGTGGTGTGAACTTCCCATCGCGAGCTGGGTGTCATGTCGTACGGGTACTTCGACGGTGGAACTCGATTGAGGTGTCCATGTCGGGCACTGTCGTTCGTGCTCGTTTTGGCCGAACGACGTCGTGTCGTTTGGGCGTAGATCGGCCCGTACCTTGGCCTTCCTACGTGGTCGAGACATTTCTCTCCGTTGACTAGATGAGGATGTCCGACGATGAGAGTCCTATGTGTTAAGGATTTTTAACTATAGTATTGCTTTAGTTTAGCAGCGTTCCAGGATCATGGCAGTGGTTCTCCCTCTAGTTGCTCGAGGTAGTACGCCACGGTACCTGTGGTGCCGTGGACGCGATAAGGCTCTTCCCAGTTCGCGGCCAGTTTCCCTTCGCAGGAGTCTTTCTGGTTTCTTCTTAACACCAGGATGCCGATTTCAAACTCGTGTTTAATGACCTTGTCATTGTGACGTAGGGCCACTCGTTGTTTTAGGGTGGCCTCGCGCAGGGCCGCTCCCGATCAAATTTCCTCGACTAAGTCGAGCTCGTCTCTGAGCGCCTCGTCGTTCATTTCTTCGTCGAGGGGAGTTTTTGTCCGCCTGGAGGGTTCCCTGATTTCTACTGGGATGACGGCCTCGGTGCCGTATGTTAGTCGAAAGGGGGTCTCGCCCGTTGTCGAATGGGGCGTGGTGCGGTATGCCCACAAGACACTGTGCAGCTCCTCGACCCAGCCTCTCTTTGCTTCGCCGAGCCGGCGTTTGAGTCCCCGGAGGATGACTTTATTCGCTGCCTCGGCTTGCCCGTTGGTTTGAGGGTGCTCGACCAAGGTGAAGTGTTGTTTTGTTCCCAATTTGGTGACGAAGTCTTGGAATCCGTGGTCGGTGAATTGGGTGTCGTTGTCGGTCACCAGTGCTCTCGGGATCCCGAATCTGGCGAGGATGTTTCTTTTGTAGAAACGGAGTATGTTGTGCGAGGTGATCTTTGCGAGAGCCTCGGCCTCTATCCATTTCGTGAAATAATCCACGGCCACAATGAGGAATTTGTTTTGGTAAGTTCCTTGCACGAAAGGACCGAGGATATCCATCCCCCACCACGCGAACGGCCACAGGGATGACAGTATGCTCAGCTCGTGAGGGGGAGCGAGGTGCATGTCGCCGTGCCTCTGGAACTTGTCACACTTCTTAACGTGTTCCTTGGCGTCCTACTTCATTGTCGGCCAGTAGTACCCCGCTCGAAGGGCTTTCCTCGCCAAGGACTTACCGCCCATGTGTTGGGCGTTAATCCCTTCGTGTATCTCCCGCAGCACCTCAGGGACTGCGGATTCGTCGATGCATTTCAAGAGGGGAATGGAGAATCCCCTGCGGTATAGTTTGTTCTCGAGCACTACGTAGGAGCACGCCCGTCGCTTTGTGATGGTTGCATCTGTCTGGTTCGAGGGGAGTTCGCCCTTCGTCAGAAAATTGTATACCATGGTCATCCAGGACGAGGTATCTCATATGGCGTGAACCTCGACTGGTGTCGAAGACCTTTCGATGCTCGGGCGTGACATAGATTCTTGTATGACGGATTTGTTTCCGCCCTTCTTCCTCGTGCTCGCGAGTTTGGACAATATGTATGCCCTTGTGTTTTGCTCGTGCGGGATGTGTGATATTTCTGCTCGCTCAAACTTTGTCATGTGTTTTTGACTAAGTTTAATTATTCGACGAGGCTGTCGTTTTTGGCTTGGTAACTCCCTTGGACTTGGGAAGCAACGAGTTATGAGTCCGTAAAGATTTGTATCTCGCGGGCTCCCAGGTCCTCGGCTAGCCTTAGTCCTACGAGCAGGGCCTCGTACTCTGCTTGGTTGTTCGATGTCGGGAAGGAGAGGGTTAACGAGTGTTCGATCACTACGCCTTCCTCATTTTCCAAGAGGATCCTTGCGCCACTTCCGGACGAGCTGGAGGCTCCATCGACGAAGATGGTCCATTTATGCTTTTTCCCCGTGGGTGGGTCGTGAGCAGTCATTTCCGCGACGAAGTCAGCCAGGGCTTGTGCTTTCAGAGCTTTCTTGCTCTCGTATTGAATGTCGAATTCGGAGAGCTCTAATGACCATTTCAACATTCGGCCCACCATGTCAGGTCGACCCAAGAGTTGCTTCACCGGTTGGTCGGTTCGCACGATGACCGTGTGGGTCAGAAAATAGTGTCTGAGTCTCCTCGCCACGTTGACGAGGGCTAGAGCTACCTTTTCTATATGTTGGTACCTGCTCTCGGGTCCTTGTAGGGCTTTGCTCGTGAAATAAACGGGTTTCTTCCCGTCGGTGGTCTCGCGGATGAGAGCCGCGCTGACGGCTTCGTTCAAGACGGCCAAGTATAGGAATAATGGCTCCCCGTCGACTGGTCGAGATAGCACGGATGGTTGAGATAGACTTTGTTTTAGGTGGCGCAGTGCTCGTTCACATTCCTCGGTCCATTTGAAGGCTGCTTCTTTGCGAAGGAGTCTGAAGAAGGGGATGGTGTGCTGAGCGGACCTCGCGACGAAGCGGGACAATGACGTGAGCATGTCGTTTATGACTTGTATTGATTTCTTCGACGTCGGCGTCAGAAGGTCGGAGAACGCTCGACATTTGTCAGGGTTGGCTTCAATTCCTCGTTCTGTTAGGTAGAATCCAAGGAATTTCCCCGCCTTGACTCCGAACGTGCATTTTTTGGGGTTGAATCTCATTTTACATTGTCTTGCTTGGGTGAAGATTGCCCTGAGGTGTGCTGCATGATCGGTGTATGCTCGGGATTTGACGATCATGTCGTCCATGTAGACCTCGAGCATGTCTCCAATCTGCTTGTGGAACACCCTGTTCATCATACGTTGGTAAGTTGCCCCTGCGTTTTTTAGTCCAAAGGGCATTACGTTGTAGTAATAATTGTCCGAGCTGGTCATAAAAGTCGTACAATGTTTGTCACCCATGGCCATTGGGATTTGGTTATAGCCCGAGTAGGCATCCATGAACGACAATGTTTTGTAGCCGGCCGAGTTGTCGACCAGCATATCTATGTTCGGTAAAGGGAAAGCATCCTTTGGGAAAGCCCGGTTGAGATCGGTATAGTCAACACGCATCCTCCATTTTCCATTATTCTTTTTAACTAGTACAACGTTTGACAGTCAGGTTGAATACCGGGCTTCAGAAATAAAATTTGCCTCTAAGAGGTCTTTTACAGCTTTTTCAGCAGCCTCCGTTTTCTCCGAAGACTGCCTACGCCTATGTTGTATTATGGCCTTAGTGGCGGATCTATGGCGAGACGGTGACAGGCGACCTCAGGGTCAAGTCTGGGCATCTCCGCGGCGCTCCAAGCGAACAGGTCAGCATTCTCACGCAAGCAGGCTTTGATTTGTTTCCTCGCCAGGTCGGGGAGGTCGATGCCAATCTTCACTCCCTTGCTCGGGTCTGCGCCGAGGGGGACGAGCTCAAAGTTCCCGTCCAGGATTTCTCGAAGGGGAATCTGCTCGCCATTGGGAGGTTCGTCCTGATCGAAACGAGCATCCAGAGCTATGGAGTCGACCTTTGGTGGAGCTTTCTGGACTTCTTCTTTGGCAGGCTCTGGCTTGTCGGGTTCCTGTCGCGTCGTCGCCGGTCTCTTGGCGGGCCTTGTCCCGGTGTCGACAGTGTCGCGTCCCTTAGATGCGGCGTTGAAACACCTCCGAGCAGCGGCTAGGTCTCCCTGGATGGTAGCTACTCGTGCCCTCTTGGTGTAGAACTTCATCTTCAAGTGGACGGTGAAGGGTACCGCTTTCAGTTCTGCCAGTGTTGGTCTTCCCAGGATGCAGTTGTAGAGGGACGGGCAGTCAATGACGAGGAAGCGTACTTTAACCTGCCTTGTCGTTGTGCCTTCGCCGAAGGTAACCATGAGCTCGACATATCCCCAAGGCTTGGAGGTCGAGCCGTTGAAGCCCTGTAAGTCTGAACCCACATATGGCGAGAGATGCGAGTCGTCCAGCTGCAGAGTCCGGAACAATTGGTTGTACATTACGTCGACGGAACTTCCTTCGTTGACGAGGATGCGGTGCACATCAAAGTTAGCCATTCTTGCCCTTATCAGTAGGGGAATGACTGCGTTGGGGGCTCCTCCGGGGAGCTCTTCCAGGTAAAAGGTGATAGGCTCCGACCTACCTTTTATCCTCTGAAAGGTCACTGTTTGCGGAGGCGCCGTGTCGACCAGTTCATCTAGCTTCCTTTTAGCCGAGTTGATAGTCAGGTCGTTGAATCCTCCACCATTGATGACCATGGCAGAGGGAAAGTATTCCCACCTGCTGTGGGTCGTGAGCAGCTCCTGCAGGTGCTCGGGGACGTAGAAGTCCTCGGGTCTGGTGACAGAGAAGGCGGTCTGGACGGGGACCGACTCGTCAGATGGTCAGGCGTCTTCCTCCGGTTCTCTTTCCTCTTGGGCGTCGCGACAAGGAGCGTCGTTTCACCGATATTGGGCGAGCCTCCCTCCCTTGATGAGGGTTTCGATGGAGTCCTTGAGGTGGACGCAATCTTCAGTCAGATGACCATGGCTCCTGTGGTATTGACAATACTTGCTCTTGTCTGCTCCGGGCTTGGCGGGGGCAGGTCAGGGACGTTTGACGCCACCGTATTTAAAGTCTGTGCTGACACACTCCGCCAAAATACGCTCGCGGGAAGCTGTGAGCGGAGTGTATTTGGTAAAACTCCCCGAGGGTCCTCTTTGCTCCCGGACTTCTCGGGGTCTGTCCTCTTTTCTTTTCTCCCCGGTTCGTCGAGGAGGAGCAGCTTCTTGGTGCGGGTTGCTGCTGGATCCGCAAGTCCTGGGGTCTCGGGCTCTGTTGGCCGCCTCCCTTTCCTCGTAATCCATATACGCCTGGGCCTTCTCGAGAAGGGCATCGAATGTTCTAGGTGGCTCGATGCCCACTGCCTTTCTGAATTTTGTGCCGGGGAGGAGCCCCCTCTCCAACAAGTATCTTTTCATGTGGTCCGCGCAGGGGACCTGTATGGCTTTGTGATTGAAGCGATTAATAAATTCTCTCAAGGTTTTATCTTGTCTCTGGATGATGGCCTCGAGAGCCGCCTCGGTCTTTGGGTGTCACCGAGACGCAGTGAACGAACTTATGAATTGGTTCTTCAGGTTTCGCCACGAGGTGATTGATCCCGGAGCGAGGCCTTTATACCAATCCATTGCTGCCTTTCTAAGGGTCATGGGGAATAACCGGCATTTGATGGGTCCCCCAACGTTGTGGTAGTGCAGCATAGCTTTGAACTCGTCTATGTGGTCGACTGGGTCCGCTACTCCGTCGTATTCCTTCAGATGTGGAGGCTTTTCCATGCCCGGGGGAATGGGCGCCTCCATGATGGCCTGTGACAGGGGACCGCGGGGGTCGTCCTCGTCACTTTGCCCTGGGGATAGGGATGGGGACCTGTAATATTGTCGAGCTCGACGGTCCTGGTCGTGCTGGGCATCTCTCGAGCGTGGTGCTTGTTGGTTGATTCTTCCATGCCCGTCTCCGGAGTGTCCTCTTTCTTGTCGTGTGGGGGCGTGTCCGCGTCCCCCGACTTCAATGATGGGTTGCCTCTCCAAAGGGGCCCGTCTTCCCGAGGGTCGGGGTGACGGGCTTCGGGAGGTATCTTTGTAGTGTCTCCGCGGGGGAGACGGGAGATGTACCTCTGTTACTCGAGGAGGTGGAGTTTGGGACCTCCTGTGTCCCCTCGCAGGTCTTCGATCGTCTTCTAGTGCCCTCAATCTTTCCCATTGGGCGAAGATGAGACAATTCGTCTGATTGATCGCCGCGAACAGCGCACGGGTTGTGGCATCTGCCCTGGTGGGGACAGGGACTTCCTGAAAGTGGGCAGCTCGATAGTTAGTAGGAGTTGCATTGTCTTCTTCGAGCGGCGGAGGGACTGAAGAGGATGATGCAGTAACTCCGTCGCGGTGGACTGAAGGCCCGGGGGCGGTTCCCACGGGGAGTGTGTTATGATCGGGGTTACCGGTGTTGTCGGGCAGTCCATTCTTATCTGTGAGGTCGTTGTTGGTGTCGACGACGCGGATGTTTTGTTCATCACGAACTTGGTCAGCCATGACGGTAAGGGTGATTTGAGCTTTGGTCTTTGAGGTTTTGCAAGACGGGGAAGCTAGTTTCCCACAGACGGTGCCACTGATCTTACTGGATCAGACTTGGACCGTCACGACTGGCTCCGAGCGAAAGTTGAACGAGGTGGGGGGGGGGGGGTACCTGCAAGGCACTCCGATGCTAAAGTGAGTGATGGTACGAGCAGGCAAAAAGTGTGTGTATGGTAAAAGAATGAATACCTGACCCTCTAAGAATAGAGGGTATTTATAGCCCCCAGCGCAGGGCAAGGTCCTTTCATTGGGCCGACCAAGACTGGCCCAACAAAGGGACTGCCAGGTTCTACGTGTGTAGTGGGGACCCACACGTGGTCCCCTTCCTGGTGATGCTCTGCGAGAAGTACGGAGGGACGAGGACGCGGTCTTTCCGGAGTTCAGGTGATGGAGTAACGGTCATAGTATGCCCTATGAGGAGGGTGCTCGAGCTGGGCTCGAGCTGGATTTCATGTGGTCGGGGTCGTCATGTTCGCGGGCAGTGGCGGGCACGATTGCAGCTTTTGGTCGACACGCTGATGGGAATCTTCGGGCACGCGCTCCTTGAAGAGCTGCTTGGATTGGGCCTTCGTTCTTGCTCTTGGGCCAGGATGGGCCCAGTTCAAAACAGTTATCATCAAAACCTAAAGAGTAAGAACAGATTTTGTTCCAACAGGCTCTACGGGCCAAATTATGAGTTTTAGTGTTATGGATCCGATTAATATGGTTTATGTTATCCAACTCAAGATAATCTAGGATTTTCCTAATATTGTCAATTAGGTAGTGTTGTACCCTAAAATTTGCCCTCCCATTTCTCATTGATTTCTCACCACAAAGCCCTTGAAGCTCAAGATCCAGTTAGGGTTTCATCTGCTCAAGACCTCTCCTTGCACTGTTGACTCAAATTAGGGTTTGTGTTTGCACAAAGATGTTTTGACCTAAAATTCCTAAAATGACTTTCATGCTTCATTTTGGACTCCCAAGTTTATCCACACCAAGTTTCAAGTCTTGATTCCAAGTTTTGCCCAGTCAATTGGACAGTTGACCTAAAAATCAGCTGTATTGGGGAAAAAGTCAACTGTGACCAATTGATAGTCAAATCTCATGAAAATTGACCCACATCAACATTATTAACTCTCATGGACCATTTGATCAAGTTTGAATCACAATTCCCCAAGAAATTTGATTAGATCACCAAAAGGGCAAAATGGTCATTTTTAGGGTTTTGACTGCACAAAGGCAATTTTTGACTGTTTGACCTAGCCAATGGCAAACCAAGCTCATACATGGACTCAAAGACCCCATGGAATTATCTTGACATGCTCAACAAACTCAAAAGATCCCAAGTACACAAGAGTGACAGTTGAATTTCCCAGTCAATTGATCAATTTTGACTGTATACTGAAAAGTCAAACTTTGACTTTTTGGTCAAAATCAAGAGTCAAGATTCATTTTTCATCAAAACTTGCCAAATCATGAAACTTGTTCACCAAGAAATCACAAAATGCAAATTAGGGTTAAAAATTAGAATTTTTCATAACTTAGAATTTTTCTAAGTTATGAAAAACCCTAATTTTTTCCCAACTTTGCCCCACTTTTTCACCAAGATCCATTTGGATTCAAACAAAAGTCCAAACATGAAAGTTGTAGCTTGTTGCATAATCTACAACTTTTATTCACAAAGTTTTCTCATTTGAAGCTTTCATCTCAAGTTACAAATTTTTGAATAAGGGCACTAAACCATTCTTAACTTAGTGAAATTTGACCTATTTTGACAAGGTTTTCTACCTAACTTCAAGACCATTTTCCATACACTTCCACTTGGAATTTCAAATTTCATTTCAAAGATGGATTGTAGTACACATTCCAAGCTTTCCAAAATGTCCAAGAACTTATCAAACAACCTCATGGTTAGGGAGAATCGAATTTCACAATATGGCAAAAACTCACTTTGTTCATGACCAAGTTACATGTCCATAACCTTGCAATTTGAACTCAGCATGCTTTAGGCTAGATTACAGGTCCTTAAACCAAGTTACACTCATAAATTTAATGCATATTCTTTGTGCCAAGACCATGTTCTTTGTGTTCTAACATTACATGAAGGTTTAATCCATTTATAGATAAAGCAAACTATCCATTTTTGCAAAAGTTCACTTTATGTCCAATTACAAATCCAACAAGTACATTGCAAATCTGATTGGCACAAGATTATGGGCATAACACACTGATCAAGAGAAGCTTTGCAGCAGGATTAAGGGTCCTCTACTGGCCTAGAAACACAGGTTGCCTTTGTTTGCTTAAGAGTAAAGAAACATTGCATAACTAACACCAACTTCCATATCAGCTCAAGAGCACTTAGACAAAGTTATCAAACACATTCCACACAACACAACCAAGCTAATACACGAGCCCTTAGCCTTCAAAACACCCTCCATCTCAGAATCACTCTCAAACTGCAAAAACAGGGCAGGCCCTGCAGTTTGAGTGCTATCTCTCATTTCTCTCGAGCTCTCTTGCCCAAACCAGTTCACACACCTTCCATACCATCTATGCAAGCTAACCAAAAGCAAAAGCACGATCTGTAATCACTCTAATCACTTCCACCATTTTCACATTTCTGACTTGCAGGTGAAGTTCTCTAGCTCGATTCAGAAGCTTTCAAGACAAAGTAAACATTGGAATAGCATCCCTGGACCTCAAGGAAACTTTTCCAATCATCACCTTGCACTGAAATTTCCTACATTGCAGGATAGAACTTCAGCTGAACAGGTATTTTGGTGAACTCGTATCTCTCTTATTAGGCATCATTAGCTTTAAGTTTGTGAATAAACAATGTCCTACTCATACCACTGAACATGTACATTCTTTTACTTTTCATTTCTTTTGCCTGAGTTGAGAGAATTTAAGGTTTGAAAATGGCAGAAAACTTAGGTTAGGATTTGGGATTGTTAAAATTCTCTCTCATTTTTTAGAGTTAGGAGATGTTCTTTATATATTTGGAATCGTGGTTTCATTCTTAACATCTTTTGTGTTGGAAGTTTGTTCAAAAAATCAAAGAATCAGGATATTCAAATGAAGCTTGCAGGCGCGCGTTTTTTGTTCAAGAGGTTGAAGAAGAAGTGATTTGGGCTGGGCTTGTGTTACATTTTCTGTTCACACCACATAATTGCTTTTACACCCCCAAGGCCCCTTTGCTTATTTCTTTGACTTTTTGACTTTTTTCTTTTTTGATTGACCTTGTTTATTTTTTCTCATGACATAAAAAATATAAAAATATTTTTTCTCACCATTTTTAATTTATTAGGTATTTATATGATTTTCTTTTGATTAATACTTAGATAAATAAATATATACATTTCATTAAAGTATTGAGAAATAGGTAAAAATACTTTTATTTTCACTTTTATTTTATTATACCCTCTGAAAATATTTTACATAAAAAATATACCTTTTTTGCAAACATTAAAAATTATTATTATTTATATATATAACACATATTTAAAATAATACATATATACACATATTTATTAATATATTTAGGATAAATACAAAATATACACCCTTTTATTTTTATAATTAATATTTAATATAAAAATGCATTTTTGACAAAATACTTCACTTTATTTTATTTTGTACATAATAAATAATACTTGCACATATTAAATAATTAATGCATTTCATTTGATAAAAATTAGGGTTTTGCCCTAAATTCAAAAATACTCCAAAAATAATTTTTTTTTATTTCTTTTCTTATTTTACATAAATAATACTTTTTTCACACATATAAAAATTCCTTTTGCATTCTTGCATATTTGTTTTATTTACCATTTAAATTATACATTTATTTATCTTGTAAATATTCATAGAAAATGATGTAATAGCTTAGATTCAATTTCTTGTCTAAATATCCCCCATTTGAAATATTGTACCCCCCTCCCCATATTATTGTGTTGTAATAGCGTAGGATTTTAAAATTCGCACTTTATCGCTTTCTAAACCTACTATGCTAGAATTAGGGTTTTGTATGCGAATAAATATGAACAAAATAGTTGGACCTAATACAAGATAAATGAGCATGAAAAATGGACAACACATTTCACACTTGCACCCCTAGGGTATTCCACTTTGTTGCCTTCAAATAATTGGGCCATATTGTATGTTGAAATTCTTTGGGTAAAAACAAACAATCAAATGATCATAGTCCCACAAAATGTTGCTTAAATGAATGATCAAGTCCCTTTTAAAGAAAATTGCCCAAAGACATTTAACACTATTGCAACTATGGTCTAAACGATGACCCACGCCCGTCCCTTTAATCTCCTAAAACAAGATTGTCCACCAAATGCAATGGTGGAACAAAATTGTCAAAAGGTTTAAAACATAACAAAAATCTTTGAGAAAACTTTAGGGTAGATGAACTCTTAAGTACTTGTCAACTTTCCAAGAAAACACTTGCCTTATTTCAAAACCCACTTCACAAACACTTCCAAAACAAACTTTCAAAAAAACCTTGAAACATCTTTTCAAAAAGACAAACACCTTTTGTAAAACATTCGAGTAAAGAATTGTTACAAGGGTAGCCTATACAAGGCATCTTTTTCAAAACCTTTTCAAAACCACACACAAAGCACCATTTCAAACAATTAAAAACCAAGGCAAGTTGATCTAAGCCAGTACCTAAGAGCCCATGGATAACCATGGATAGAAGGGGTGCTAATACCTTCCCCTTCTATAATCTACTCCCCGAACCCAAGAAAAATCTCAAAGGTTTTTGCTGTGCTTTTTAAACCTTTCCTTAGGATAAAATAAAAAGTCGGTGGCGACTCTTGCTCAACCGAAACATTTGCGAAAACGAACGCAAAACCCTAGTCAGTTCTCCCACCGTATCACAGAACTGACGACTCTGCTGGGGAGAATTTTTAAAGTGGAGTAACCTTAGGGCTTAGATCACCCTCTTGCATGACTAATTGTTTGATTTGCTTGCTTTATACTTTGGCTCTATTGTTTGGGTTTACAATCCTCCACCCGGATTTTGGGAAACATTCATAGATAGCAATACGTTGTGGAAACTGTGCAGGGTATACCGACACGGTCTAAGCAATAGCTATATTAGTGCGACATATTTGTGAGTACCGGTAACCCTTGAGTCCAATCAAGGAGAGTACGGGGCCGCTGAGTGATGTCACTAAGCACTAATGACCTAGAACCTTACTTGACCATCTTGGCCTTTTATTAGGGGTAGTGAGATGACCGGCTTTGGTGCAGTCCGAAGTTGGTAGATACTCGATACTACACTCATTGAGGGTTGTTTTCTTGGAATATTTTGGTCGCTAGTTAAGTGGCTAAACCAAAACAATGAACATTGAAAACAATCCAGTGATATTGAGCTCCTTAGAACCCGGTTACTATTTATAGGACAGGTTTTTAAGCCAACTACACTCAAGAGGGTACTTACCTATGAAACCCCATGCAAGCCTGAAATTAGGGTTTGGTGTGATTTGCTTGTACATATGTTTTGTGCATACATCATAAACATCATAAAACATCATATGCATTCACTAACCATTTCAAGGGTTTTGGATCTTCATCTTTGTTCTTGTTTTGTAGGACATGGAAATCCCTCGCAGAAATACCATTCAAGTCAACCTTGTGAGAATCTCTCCTCAACTCAAGGAGATCACCTCAAGAATTCCGGAAAATTCATCCTTCAGTGAAAGACATGGTAGACTGCTCAGCCTAGTCAACACCAACATTGAAGAAGATATGATGAAAGTGCTATTCCAGTTCTTTGACCCTCTTCACCACTGCTTCACTTTCCCTGATTATCAGTTGGTACCCACTTTGGAGGAGTTTTCTCAACTCCTAAGAATCCCTATCCTTAATCAACTACCCTTCAACGGTACGGAAAAGGAACCAAAGCCGGAAGATGTTGCTCGAGCATTACATCTTCAACCATCCGACATCAAGGGGCATTGGGAAACCAGAAGTGGCGTCAAAGGATTCTTAGCAAAATTCTTGTTTGAGAAGGCACAAGAATGTTGGAACTCATTAGACCTACAAGCCTTTGAAGAGATTGTGGCACTCCTTATCTACGGGTTGGTCTTGTTCCCAAATCCTGACCAATTGGTAGATGTCAACGCCGTCAAAATCTTCTTGTCCAGAAATCCAATACCAACATTGCTTGGGGACATTCTTCACTCATTTTACACACGAACAATGAGAAAGAGGGGTGTTCTCATGTGTTGTACTCCTATCCTTGCAAGGTGGTTTATTTTTCACCTTCCGCAATATGTCTTGAAGAATGACCAGGGTACAAGGTGGTCCCAACGGTTGATGACTCTTACTCATTCTGATGTTCATTGGTGTTCTCGGTCCAGAGAAAATGTCATCATCGTCGATCGTTGCGGAGAATTTCCTAATGTTCCTTTACTTGGAATTAGGGGAGGTATCACCTACAACCCTTGCCTAGCTTTGAGGCAATTTGGATATGCACGGAGGGATGGCCCTCATGACATGTTGATTCCTAGCCTAGTTTTTGACTTCGACAACGATGCGCAAGGACTTCGCCAAAGATTCATCAGAGCTTGGGGAAAACTCAACAAGGTTGATAGCAAGACTCTGGGACACAAGAACTCCATCCCTCTTGAGCCCTATCTCAAGTGGGTACGAGCCCGAGCCCAAAGTCTAATGATGCCTTATCCTCATGTACTCCCAGTGATTAAAGAGCCCGTCAATGAAGGAGAGGTTCCCTACACCATCCTACATCCAGACATGCCTACATCGTGGGAGGAAATGCAGAAAAGTTGGATTCAACTCAAGGAGGAACGGAACACTTTTGAAGCTAGCTACTACGCCAGTGAAAAGAAGGTTCTAGAGCTTACCCGCCGACTCCACGAGCAAGAGGCCCTCAACACCTACATCGCACCAAAGAGGATGCGCAATGTCTTTCTGCCTTGAGAAGTTTATTTTGTAACATTTGGCCCATGGGGCATTTATGTACTAACAAATTTCTTCTTATTAATATGACGTGCGTTCTTCTTTGGCTGAAACAATTTTGAATGTCCTAAATCCTTGAATGCATTGCATACATCAGCATACCATTCATCATGTGCATAAGCAGGTCTCACTTCAGGTTTCCTTATCTGTCTGCTGTTTATTTCAGTAGGATGGATCTCGAGCAAACAGTCAAAGACCTACAAGCCCAGAATGCACAGTTCCAGCAACTCTTGATGACTTTGGTTAAAAGTCAAGAGGATATCAAGACTCATTTGGAGAATAAGGACCCAATGAAGAAGAAAAAGAGGGTCGGAGTGGCTACTTTGGGGAGAAGATTTGACAGAGAAGCTCGGAGAGTGCTTGAATTTCCTCCTACTTCTGATGAAGGGACTAGTAAAAGAGATCGAGTTGCGGTGCCTTCCGAGTCTGATGCGGAGGAGGAAGAGGTTGAAGAGGATGAAGATTATTCTGACCAGCAATACCCTCCAGCTGATGATAAATACAAGGGTTTAGAAGACAGATTGGCCGCCATGGAATTGCAAAGAGTACCGGGTTTGGATTTTGAAGACTTAGGCTTGGTTGCCGGAATTGTGATTCCCCCAAAATTCAAAGTGCCAGTGTTTGTGAGGTATGATGGGCTGTCCTGTCCCAAGATGCATCTCAGGTCCTACGTGAGAAAAATTCAACCCTATACGGCAGATAAAAATCTCTGGATTCATTTCTTTCAAGACAGCCTATCGGAAGCTCAGTTGGAGTGGTTTTATCAGCTAGAAGGAACCAGTGTCAGAAATTGGGAAGATTTGGCCACCGCTTTCTACAAACAATACCAGTATAATTCTGATCTTGCTCCTACTCGTACCCAACTTCAGGGTATGTCACTAGGAACAAGTGAGGGATTCAAAGAATATGCACAAAAATGGAGGGATTTGGCTGGCAGGGTGCAGCCTCCTTTAACCGATCGTGAGCTCGTTGATATGTTTCTTGGGACCCTATCTGGGCCATTTTTCAATCATCTAATTGGTAACTCTTCCGCAGGGTTTACCGATTTGATCTTAACCGGCGAAAGAATAGAAGCTGGCATCAAGTCAGGAAAGATTCAGAAGGGTATTGCTGCAAGTGTTGAGAAGAAGCCTTTTAAGAAGGAGACAGCTATGGTATATTCTCAGAGAAGAGCAGGGAAGATGGAGCGTCGGCCAACTGTGGGGGCCGTAATGATTCAAAACACTCCAAGTGAGCAGCCTCGCTATAACCAGTCCAGACCAAATCAGCAACGGGTGGAAAGGCCACAACGGCAGTTCACCCGTATTAATATGACTCCAGCACAAGTGCTTCCCCATCTATTGAAGTTGAATCTTGCCACCATCAAGGAGGCGCCAAAGAATGTGAATACGTCCTCCCCGCATTATCATGCCAATGCTAAATGCGCCTATCATTCAGACAGTGTTGGACACGACACCAATGATTGTTGGGCACTCAAGCATAAAATCCAAGACCTGATAGAGGCTAAGGAGGTAGAGTTTGACGCTCCAGAGAAACCTAATGTGATATCTGCACCTATGCCGAAGCACGGCCGAAATGTCAATGCCATTGAAGAAGATTTGTATGTTGCTGACGTCAGTGATCTGACTACTCCACTGCTAACCATTAAGTTGAATTTGTTAAGGGGCGGGATCTTCCCGGGATGCAAAGAAGACTGCTACTGTTGCCACTCTCTGCCGTTTGATTGTCCGCTATTAAAGAAAGGCATCCAAGGCCTTATGGATAGCCGACAAATTTTGTTCGAAAAAGTTTCTGCTGTTCCAGTTCATGTTGAAAATGTCTCAATCATAACCATTCACGCCAATCTTTCCAAGGCCGTCAAAATGCCCGTTAAGATTACACCAGCTGCAAAATTTGTTCCATTGAAGATAACAATGCCAGGGACTGTTCCCTATGTTTCTGAGAAGTCGATACCTTGGAACTATGGTGGTGACATCTACTACCATGGTATCAAGCAAGTCGAAGTAATTGAAGAAAGTTCGGATGATGAGGAAGCCAGCATTAGTAACATTGCGGGCACCAGCAAAATCACCAGGAGTGGGAGAATATTTTCTCCAGAGATTGCCCCTCCAAGAGCAGTCTTTGGACCCTCATCAGCTAAAGAAGTCATCCCTGCACCAATAAAACTCTCCGCTAGAACTCCTTTGATTGAAGAAGTTGTTGTTCCTAGTGTTGTCTCTCCTACCATTGCTGATAAAGGAAAGGGAATACAGGATGAGCCCGTCAGGACGAGGGCTCAACCCTTGGTGATCCCGGAAACCTCCAAGAAAGAAATGGACGAGATCTTGAGGATAATCAAGATAAGTGATTACGATGTGGTGGAACAGTTTGGGCAAACCCCCTCCAAGATCTCCATGCTGGCACTATTGCTTTGCTCAGAAGCGCACGCTAAAGCTTTGATTAAGTTTCTGAAGACAGCTCATGTGCCCCAGGAAACCTCTGCGGATCAATTTCAACATTGCGTGGCTAGCCTGACTGCGGACAATGGATTAGGTTTTTCTGATGCCGACCTAACCCCTAAAGGCCGAAACCACAATGATGCTTTGCATATTTCAATCGAGTGTCGCGGAACCACCCTTGCACATGTTTTGGTTGATACCGGGTCGTCGCTGAATGTTTTGCCTAAGAAGGCCTTGGACCGGCTAGATTGCGAAGGGTTGGAATTGAAGCCGAGTGATATTGTCGTCAGGGATTTCGATGGGTCGAAGAGAATGGTCCATGGAGAGGTTGAAATTCCCATCAAGATAGGTACTAAGGTGTTTAAATCCACTTTCTATGTAATGGACATCCGTCCATCATACTCCTGCCTGCTGGGTAGACCTTGGATACACCATGCTGGGGCAGTCACCTCCTCCTTGCATCAGATGCTGAAGTATCCTGTCAAGGGAAAGATCATCACTGTCCACGGCGAAGAAGAGTACATGATTAGCCACTTAAATTCTTTCCGGTATGTGGAGGTTGAAGGAGAGTTCATTGAGACACCGTTTCAACATTTCGAAGAAGTTCTTCCTGAAATAGCAGTAGCAAAGTTGGCAGCTGAGACACCGAGACAGATGGCCAGGATGGCATCTCTGGAGGATGCAAGGGCCGCAATTAAAGAAGGGAAGAATTCAGCATGGGGGCAGTTGCCCAACTTTCCGCATAAGACTGACAAGTTTGGATTAGGGTTCACAGCCGCTGGCCAGAAAGCTATGCGCCAGTCAAAGATTGAAAGAGCGCCAGTCAAAATTTCTCCTTACAGAATCAACGCCCTGGAAGATGAAGACAAGGAAAGCAACATTGAAGAGTGGATTTATCCAACTGTCAGAGGAGGATTGAGCAATTGGGAGGCTAAAGACTTTGTCCCCGTCACTTTTATTCATCAGTAATTTACCTGTTAAACATTTCCTATTTGGTCTGTAATATTCTACTTTCAAACAATCCGTACACTATCTTTTCACCTCCTGCCTTGCCCGGGGCATGTAGGTCCACTTGTAAGGGTTTTGACTATTTTTCATATTCATATGCCATGTTTAATGATTCATTGGACGTTTTTCATTTGATAAACTGCTTATGTTCATTTTCTTTCCTTTTGCATTTTTTGTTTAAGGATGGCTATCCCTTACACACACCCACACTCACCAATGCAGGTACCCATCCACTCCGGATTCCATGGGTGACTATTCTGCTGTATCTTTCAATAACTCTGAAGATCTGGTCAATCTAGCCGAGTATGAAGATGACGAAGGTTGTGAAGTACCCGGGGAACTAGCCAGACTTCTGCAACAAGAGGAAAGGGCCATCTTACCGCATGAAGAGCCATTGGAAGCTGTTAACTTGGGAACCGAGAAGGATCGGAAGGAGGTGCAAGTGGGTGCCAACCTGGAACCAAAAGTCAAGGAGCGCTTGGTACAGTTGCTGAATGAGTATGTTGAAATCTTCGCTTGGTCCTATGAAGACATGCCGGGTCTAGACGCAGACATCGTGGTTCACCGTCTCCCCACAAGAGAAGACTGTCCACCAATCAAGCAAAAAGTTCGCCGAATGAGGCCTGACATGTCCGAAAAGATCAAAGCAGAAGTAATGAAGCAATTCGATGCTGGCTTCCTGGCTGTTAAGTCATATCCTCAATGGGTCGCTAACATCGTACCGGTACCGAAGAAAGATGGCAAAGTCAGAATGTGTGTGGACTACCGGGATTTGAATAGGGCCAGCCCTAAAGATGATTTCCCGCTACCTCATATTGACATCTTGATCGACAATACAGCTCAGCACAAAGTGTTTTCCTTCATGGATGGATTCTCGGGCTATAATCAAATCAAAATGGCCCCCGAAGATATGGAGAAAACAACTTTTGTCACGCAATGGGGCACTTTTTGTTACAAAGTGATGTCGTTCGGGCTGAAGAATGCAGGGGCAACTTATCAACGCGCCATGGTAGCTTTATTTCATGACATGATACATCGTGAGATTGAAGTCTACGTAGACGATATGATAGCTCGGTCACAAACGGAGGAAGAGCACCTTGAGCATCTGGAAAAGCTGTTTGCCAGGTTGAAAGAATACAAGCTCAGGCTGAATCCAAGTAAATGCACTTTTGGAGTTAGGTCTGGTAAACTCCTGGGATTCATTGTAAGCAACAAAGGCATTGAAGTCGATCCGGCAAAAGTAAAAGCAATACAAGAGATGCCTGCTCCCCGTACTGAAAAGGAGGTTAGAGGATTCTTGGGGCGCATAAACTATATTGCCAGATTCATCTCGCATCTGACTTCTACCTGTGAGCCAATTTTCAAACTCTTGAAAAAGGATCAGGTAGTGGAATGGAACGACAATTGTCAAGGTGCTTTTGATAGAATCAAGGAGTATTTGCTAGAACCTCCTATTCTGATGCCACCCGTCGAAGGAAGACCATTGATCATGTACTTAACCGTCTTGGATAACTCAATGGGGTGTGTTTTGGGCCAGCATGACGAGTCTGGTCGAAAAGAGCATGCTATTTATTACCTTAGTAAAAAGTTTACCGACTGTGAGACTCGCTACTCACTGCTCGAGAAAACTTGCTGCGCTTTGGTATGGGCTGCTCGCCGACTAAGACAGTATATGCTGACTCATACTACCTTGTTAATATCCAAAATGGACCCTATCAAGTATATCTTCGAGAAGCCCGCTTTATCTGGAAGGATAGCTAGATGGCAAATGATCTTAACCGAGTATGACATCCAGTACACCACCCAAAAAGCTATAAAAGGGAGTGTACTAGCTGACCATCTGGCTCATCAGGCTATCGAAGACTATCAACCCATGAGATTTGACTTCCCAGACGAGGACATCATGAATTTGGACAACGTTGAAAGTGACGGACCATATGACGGACCCGAAAAGGGATCCCGATGGACCCTGTACTTTGATGGTGCTTCAAATGCACTTGGAAACGGTATTGGCGCAGTACTCATTTCTCCGGAAGGTTGTCACACTCCTTTCACGGTCCGACTTTGCTTCAGCTGCACAAACAACATGGCTGAGTATGAAGCTTGCATCTTTGGTCTCGAGGCTGCTATAGACTTGGGGATCAAATCTTTGATCGTATTTGGGGACTCGGCTTTGGTCATCAGCCAAATCAAAGGAGACTGGGATACCAAGCATCCTAATCTTATCCCATACAAAGAACATGTCCTGACATTGTTGCCTCATTTCGAGCAAATTACCTTCGAGCATTTCCCGCGAGAAGAGAATCAGTTAGCCGATGCTCTAGCCACAATGTCCTCCATGTTTAAACTCAACTGGGATAACGAGGCTCCCCAAATCACCATCAAGCGAATGGATGAACCGGCACATTGCCACGAGATTAATACCGAAGAAGTAGTGGAACAACCTTGGTTCCATGAAATCAAAAGGTATCTCGAGACTAGAGATTGTCCTGAAGGAGCTTCCGTAAATGACAAGAAGTTCTTAAGGAAATTCGCTGCTAAGTTCTTCCTGAGCAACGACATCCTTTACAAACGAAGCCATGATTGTGTATTACTCCGATGTGTGGATAAAGCTGAAGCAGAGTTGATCATGACTGATATACACAGCGGCACATTTGGCACTCACTTGAGCGGGCATACAATGGCTAAGAAGATCCTAAGGGCAGGCTATTATTGATCTACCATGGAGGCTGACTGCCATCAACATTCCCGTACTTGCCACAAGTGTCAAGTCTACGCTGACAAAGTTCATATTCCTCCGGTTCCCTTTAAAGTCCTGACTGCTCCGTGGCCCTTTGCAATGTGGGGCATTGATATGATCGGAGAGATCAAGCCCACGGCTTCCAACGGACATCGCTTCATCCTGGTTGCCATTGACTACTTCACTAAATGGGTCGAAGCAGCTTCCTTCGCCTCTGTCACCAAAAATGTGGTTGCCCGCTTTATCAAGCAAAATCTCATATGTCGGTATGGTGTTCCAGACAGGATCATCACGGACAACGGTACAAATCTGAATAACACAATGATCACTGCATTATGCGAATAGTTCAAGATTTATCATCACAATTCATCTCCCTATCGGCCGAAGATGAACGGTGTTGTTGAAGCTGCGAACAAAAACATTAAGAAGATCATTCAGAAAATGACAGTCACTTACAAAGACTGGCATGAGATGTTACCGTTTCCTCTGCATGGATACCGTACGACGACACGTACTTCAACTGGGGCAACCCCATTTTCTTTGGTTTATGGCATGGAAGTTGTTTTGCCTATGGAAGTCCAGATCCCCTCTCTAAGGATTATGAAGGATGCAGGTTTGAATGAAGATGATTGGATGCAGACCCGACTTGATCAACTCAATCTGATCGACGAGAAGCGACTTGCTGCTATATGCCATGGTCAGACGTATCAAAAGCGGATGATCAAGGCCTTCAACAAGAAAGTCAGACGTCAAGTATATCAAGTCGGAGATCTCGTAATCAAGCGGATTATCCTACCGCAAAGTGATCCCAGGGGAAAATGGACTCCTACATACGAAGGACCATTTGTGATCAAGAGCATATTTTCTGGTGGTGCAATGATTCTGACCACCATGGACGGCGACGATTTGCCGCACCCTGCGAATGCAGACATAGTCAAAAGATACTACGCATAAAATAACCCGACAAGTCGAAAACCCGAAAGGGCGGCTTGGGCAAAAATGGGTATCCCGGTGAACCGAAAACCCGAAAGGGCGGTTCAGCCAAAAATTAGGGATAGAAACGAAAAATCTGTACACCCGGCAAGTCGAAAACCCAAAAGGGCGGCTTGGGCAAAAAGGGGTTTCCCGGTGGATCGAAAACCCGAAAGGGCGATTCAGACAAAAGTTAGGGAATTAAAGCGTATGACTATGTCTCGTCAGATCACTTCAAAGACAATCTCTTCATCAACCAGTTCCAGACTTCTGATCAATCCAGTCATCGTCAAACGAAGCATTGAGTGGACAGAGATATTCAGAGTTGTGAAAGCTATAGCGGAACGGAATCCCATGGAATTATTTCACATAGCCATCCTTTATTTTGTATAAAATCTTTCAATATTTACGACAAAGTCCTCTTACTAGGATGATTGTCTCCTTTGTACAAATATACTCAAAGAAAATCAATACAAATACTCTTCCCAAAAATTTGTGTCATTTCCCTTTTCTTTTTCTTTTGCACTATTTGTTTTATTTTGAGAAACATCCAATGTTTTGTTAAATAGGCATATGCATTTGAAACATAATCACTTCCTAAATGAACCTAAGAAAAAGGATTACTGATAGGATGAAGGTACAAATGGATATCTTGACACCCTTTCGAAGGAAACCCCCCAAGAGATTTGGAATCCACATCCCTAGCAAACCCTGAGGCTTATCTCCAGCAGACTCTCGAAGCTTATCCCCAGTAAGGTTCTGGAAGGTATTTCCCCGCAGAGCACGAACGTCTCTCCCGAGTTTTATTCAAAGTTATTCCTCACAAAGGCTTATAACTGGGTTATCCTCAGCTAACAACCACAGAAGATCGCACTCGCTAGAATTCTTCCTATCCCCAGCGGAGTTCATCAAGAGTTTCCCAGCACAACTTATCAATATGATCCCCAGAGGAGTTTATCTTTGTTATCACCAGCCAGAGAGTCCTCCAGAGCTCAATTTCCCTCAGAGTGCAAATTTTCAATATCCCCAGCGGAGCCAGACTAATGAGCCTTCTCCCCACAGAGTTTTAGGAAGAGAAATCTTGAGTTCCCCAGTGAGATCGCCAGAGTTACTTCCCATCAAGCTGAAGATTCTCAGTCTTACCTCCCTAGCATGAGTCTACTAGATTGATACTCCCCATTAGAGGTCATCAGGAATTCTCTTCCCCAGCAGCAACCAAGGATTTATTTTCCCGGGCAGCATTCAAGATGCTTTTATCTTCAGCCACCTCAGATTCATTTATCCTCAGCAAGATAGCTCGTCAGCTTACATGCGCATTCATCACATTCATGTCATAAACATTGATGTCACGTATATTGCATCATGCATCATAACATTTCATACAACTAACTCTTTACCTTTTCAGGAAAGATCAGTCGACAGACTAAAATTATTCAACTTCAAGATTTCTGAAAACAGTTCACGGGTTCTCCAAGTAAACGGATGTTAACCTGTCACTTGTTCAGATTCTTCTTCAAGACTTCTGAAAACAGTTTATGGATTCTTCCCAACAACGGATGTTAATCTATCGACTTGTTCAGATGCAACTTTTGAAAACAGTTTACGGACGCTTCCCAACAACGGATGCTGCTCTATTGCTTATTCAAACTTCAAGATTTCTAAAAACAGTTCACGGATTCTCCAAGTAAACGGATGTTAACCTGTCACTTGTTCAGATTCTTCTTCAAGACTTCTGAAAACAGTTTATGGATTCTTCCCAACAACGGATGTTAATCTATCGACTTGTTCAGATGCAACTTTTGAAAACAGTTTACGGACGCTTCACAATAACGGATGCTGCTCTATTGCTTATTCAAACTTCAAGATTTCTGAAAACAGTTCACGGGTTCTCCAAGTAAACGGATGTTAACCTGTCACTTGTTCAGATTCTTCTTCAAGACTTCTGAAAACAGTTCATGGATTCTTCCCAACAACGGATGTTAATCTATCGACTTGTTCAGATGCAACTTTTGAAAACAGTTTACGGACGCTTCCCAACAACGAATGCTGCTCTATTGCTTATTGAACTTCAAGATTTCTGAAAACAGTTCGCGGGTTCTCCAAGTAAACGGATGTTAACTTATCGCTTGTTCAGCTTCTTCTTCAAACCACTGAAAACAGTTTACAGATTCCTCCCAACAACGGATGTCAATCTATTGCTTGTTCAGACCCCCCAGTTCAGAGATGGTCCCAAGCTTGGACACCTTCCTGATATTCCCTTCCAGATGGCATCTCTAAGCCCATCCCCGACAAGATTTCTGTCACTCTCCCAGATGGCATCGTTAAGCCCATCTCCAAATGGCATCTCTAAGCCCATTCCCGCATCCATTGCTTTGACAAGCGCAAATTTCCGGGCACTCTAGTGTCCAATCTCCTTTTACCCTCGAGTCACGAAAGGCAAACTTGCCAATCTAACTCTTCGGATTCAAGAAGATTGAACAGGGGCAACTGTTGTACCCTAAAATTTGCCCTCCCATTTCTCATTGATTTCTCACCACAAAGCCCTTGAAGCTCAAGATCCAGTTAGGGTTTCATCTGCTCAAGACCTCTCCTTGCACTGTTGACTCAAATTAGGGTTTGTGTTTGCACAAAGATGTTTTGACCTAAAATGCCTAAAATGACTTTCATGCTTCATTTTGGACTCCCAAGTTTATCCACACCAAGTTTCAAGTCTTGATTCCAAGTTTTGCCCAGTCAATTGGACAGTTGACCTAAAAATCAGCTGTATTGGGGAAAAAGTCAACTGTGACCAATTGATAGTCAAATCTCATGAAAATTGACCCACATCAACATTATGAACTCACATGGACCATTTGATCAAGTTTGAATCACAATTCCCCAAGAAATTTGATTAGATCACCAAAAGGGCAAAATGGTCATTTTTAGGGTTTTGACTGCACAAAGGCAATTTTTGACTGTTTGACCTAGCCAATGGCAAACCAAGCTCATACATGGACTCAAAGACCCCATGGAATTATCTTGACATGCTCAACAAACTCAAAAGATCCCAAGTACACAAGATTGACAGTTGAATTTTCCAGTCAATTGATCAATTTTGACTGTATACTGAAAAGTCAAACTTTGACTTTTTGGTCAAAATCAAGAGTCAAGATTCATTTTTCATCAAAACTTGCCAAATCATGAAACTTGTTCACCAAGAAATCACAAAATGCAAATTAGGGTTAAAAATTAGAATTTTTCATAACTTAGAAAAAATTCTAAGTTATGAAAAACCCTAATTTTTTCCCAACTTTGCCCCACTTTTTCACCAAGATCCATTTGGATTCAAACAAAAGTCCAAACATGAAAGTTGTAGCTTGTTGCATAATCTACAACTTTGATTCACAAAGTTTTCTCATTTGAAGCTTTCATCTCAAGTTACAAATTTTTGAATAAGGGCACTAAACCATTCTTAACTTAGTGAAATTTGACCTATTTTGACAAGGTTTTCTACCTAACTTCAAGACCATTTTCCATACACTTCCACTTGGAATTTCAAATTGCATTTCAAAGATGGATTGTAGTACACATTCCAAGCTTTCCAAAATGTCCAAGAACTTCTCAAACAACCTCATGGTTAGGGAGAATCGAATTTCACAATATGGCAAAAACTCACTTTGTTCATGACCAAGTTACATGTCCATAACCTTGCAATTTGAACTCAGCATGCTTTAGGCTAGATTACAGGTCCTTAAACCAAGTTACACTCATAAATTTAATGCATATTCTTTGTGCCAAGACCATGTTCTTTGTGTTCTAACATTACATGAAGGTTTAATCCATTTATAGATAAAGCAAACTATCCATTTTTGCAAAAGTTCACTTTATGTCCAATTACAAATCCAACAAGTACATTGTAAATATGATTGGCACAAGATTATGGGCATAACACACTGATCAAGAGAAGCTTTGCAGCAGGATTATGGGTCCTCTACTGGCCTAGAAACACAGGTTGCCTTTGTTTGCTTAAGAGTAAAGAAACATTGCATAACTAACACCAACTTCCATATCAGCTCAAGAGCACTTAGACAAAGTTATCAAACACATTCCACACAACACAACCAAGCTAATACACGAGCCCTTAGCCTTCAAAACACCCTCCATCTCAGAATCACTCTCAAACTGCAAAAACAGGGCAGGCCCTGCAGTTTGAGTGCTATCTCTCATTTCTCTCGAGCTCTCTTGCCCAAACCAGTTCACACACCTTCCATACCATCTATGCAAGCTAACCAAAAGCAAAAGCACGATCTGTAATCACTCTAATCACTTCCACCATTTTCACATTTCTGACTTGCAGGTGAAGTTCTCTAGCTCGATTCAGAAGCTTTCAAGACAAAGTAAACATTGGAATAGCATCCCTGGACCTCAAGGAAGCTTTTCCAATCATCACATTGCACTGAAAGTTCCTACATTGCAGGATAGAACTTCAGCTGAACAGGTATTTTGGTGAACTCGTATCTCTCTTATTAGGCATCATTAGCTTTAAGTTTGTGAATAAACAATGTCCTACTCATACCACTGAACATGTACATTCTTTTACTTTTCATTTCTTTTGCCTGAGTTAAGAGAATTTAAGGTTTGAAAATGGCAGAAAACTTAGGTTAGGATTTGGGATTGTTAAAATTCTCTCTCATTTTTGAGAGTTAGGAGATGTTCTTTATATATTTGGAATCGTGGTTTCATGCTTAACATCTTTTGTGTTGGAAGTTTGTTCAAAAAATCAAAGAATCAGGATATTCAAATGAAGCTTGCAGGCGCGCGTTTTTTGTTCAAGAGGTTGAAGAAGAAGTGATTTGGGCTGGGCTTGTGTTACATTTTCTGTTCACACCACATAATTACTTTTACACCCCCAAGGCCCCTTTGCTTATTTCTTTAACTTTTTGACTTTTTTCTTTTTTGATTGACCTTGTTTATTTTTTCTCATGACATAAAAAATATACAAATATTTTTTCTCACCATTTTTAATTTATTAGGTATTTATATGATTTTCTTTTGATTAATACTTAGATAAATAAATATATACATTTCATTAAAGTATTGAGAAATAGGTAAAAATACTTTTATTTTCACTTTTATTTTATTATACCCTCTGAAAATATTTTACATAAAAAATATACCTTTTTTGCAAACATTAAAAATTATTATTATTTATATATATAACACATATTTAAAATAATACATATATACACATATTTATTAATATATTTAGGATAAATACAAAATATACACCCTTTTATTTTTATAATTAATATTTAATATAAAAATGCATTTTTGACAAAATACTTCACTTTATTTTATTTTGTACATAATAAATAATACTTGCACATATTAAATAATTAATGCATTTCATTTGATAAAAATTAGGGTTTTGCCCTAAATTCAAAAATACTCCAAAAATAATATTTTTTTTATTTCTTTTCTTATTTTACATAAATAATACTTTTTTCACACATATAAAAATTCCTTTTGCATTCTTGCATATTTGTTTTATTTACCATTTAAATTATACATTTATTTATCTTGTAAATATTCATAGAAAATGATGTAATAGCTTAGATTCAATTTCTTGTCTAAATATCCCCCATTTGAAACATTGTACCCCCCTCCCCATATTATTGTGTTGTAATAGCGTAGGATTTTAAATTTCGCACTTTATCGCTTTCTAAACCTACTATGCTAGAATTAGGGTTTTGTATGCGAATAAATATGAACAAAATAGTTGGACCTAATACAAGATAAATGAGCATGAAAAATGGACAACACATTTCACACTTGCACCCCTAGGGTATTCCACTTTGTTGCCTTCAAATAATTGGGCCATATTGTATGTTGAAATTCTTTGGGTAAAAACAAACAATCAAATGATCATAGTCCCACAAAATGTTGCTTAAATGAATGATCAAGTCCCTTTTAAAGAAAATTGCCCAAAGACATTTAACACTATTGCAACTATGGTCTAAACGATGACCTGCGCCCGTCCCTTTAATCTCCTAAAACAAGATTGTCCACCAAATGCAATGGTGGAACAAAATTGTCAAAAGGTTTAAAACATAACAAAAATCTTTGAGAAAACTTTAGGGTAGATGAACTCTTAAGTACTTGTCAACTTTCCAAGAAAACACTTGCCTTATTTCAAAACCCACTTCACAAACACTTCCAAAACAAACTTTCAAAAAAACCTTGAAACATCTTTTCAAAAAGACAAACACCTTTTGTAAAACATTCGAGTAAAGAATTGTTACAAGGGTAGCCTATACAAGGCATCTTTTTCAAAACCTTTTCAAAACCACACACAAAGCACCATTTCAAACAATTAAAAACCAAGGCAAGTTGATCTAAGCAAGTACCTAAGAGCCCATGGATAACCATGGATAGAAGGGGTGCTAATACCTTCCCCTTCTATAATCTACTCCCCGAACCCAAGAAAAATCTCAAAGGTTTTTGTTGTGCTTTTTAAACCTTTCCTTAGGATAAAATAAAAAGTCGGTGGCGACTCTTGCTCAACCGAAACATTTGCGAAAACGAACGCAAAACCCTAGTCAGTTCTCCCACCGTATCACAGGTAGCCTTTGTGCGTTATGTCTCTCTCAAACATGTCTCCATCGCCTCGGGTATTAACCTTCCTCATAATGTCTGCATGGTCTGTTTAAGCTTCCACCCTCTGAATCCCCTATATCTTTTCAATGTTAAGCGTATTCAACGTCGCTTATGCCTTTACCGCTATCGGATCCGAGTAGCCTTTCTGCTTCCATGTCATTTGCGTGATGACTTCACTGTTATCCTTTTAAATTAGACCTTGAAGGTGTGAGAAACGGAGAAAGGGGAGGGGGTTGAATTGGGTTGCACCAAATATAATATTTTCGCAACTCAAACACAAAGCTAACAAGTGAATAAAAATAGATAAATACGGTTATTTTTATCCTAATTCACTATTAACTAAGTTACTCTAGTCCACCCTGCAAGGTGATTTGCCTTATCCATAATGACTTAATCCGCTATAATCAACTGATTACAAACAACCATAATAAATTTGATCAACCTTGTTGACAACCCCAACAAGTTTGTTGATCCTTATTGCCAAATATCACAAATAATGTCGCATACAAGTTTTTATCAAGGATCAAAAGCTAATTATACTCATAAGATCATCAAAGTTTCAGATCAGTTATAGGTCATTTTTGGACTAAGAAAAATTTGACTTATAATTATAGGTTATGACCTCAACTTTACATTCGTATAACTTCCAGCTCATATCTCAAAACGATTTGGTTCTTTTTGTATTGTTTTCTTTTTAATGAAAGGATCATTTATCAAAAAGAATTGCAAAGAATGGTTAAATGTACAAGATTTACCATGAGCTTGAATATGGATGTAGAAAATTGATTTCTGTCCATGAACAAAAATTAAAAATGTATCAAAACTCAATATGGACCACCAAAACAATATGTAAACATATCCCAAATGGTAAAACTCAACTCACAACAACAAAAACGACCTGATTTGAAAAAGTGAAGGCTGCATTTTAGTGACTTTTGAATCAAGTTTTCATCACAAACTTTGCACATGAGATCACATGTTTTGCAACGAATTTTTCCTCAAAACCAAGTTTGGAAAGCCCCTGAAAACTCTGCCCGAGCTCTCACTTTTTTCTGAAATTTTCAAAGTTCATTTTCAAGTTCCAAGTTATTTCAACTTCATTTCTTGATTCCATTTGCACCTTCAGAATCTTCTGAAGCTATAGCAACAAAAATCAAGCTCTGAGACCTTATGAAGTGTGTTAACCAAGTCCACTGTTCACCACCTCCAATCATCACTTAGACAAGGTAGTTATGAGCACCATTTGAATTGAAACAAGGTATATACCACAATGTAGCTTGATACTTCAGGATCCTTTCCTCTAACTTATCTTGTTTTGGTTGTTCGTATCTGACATTTAATTTTACTTTTCGTATTTTTGGTTTTCACTGAGTTTTCTCAAAATTCTCCATGCTTAGTTCCAATAAATGGAAGTGAAGCATGGAGTTATGGTCCCCTCAACGAGACAGTTGGAATTATTGTGGTTTTGTGCCTTAGCAAAACTGTCTTCTAAACTTCGGTGACTGGTTCACTGGAGAAGATGATCGGAGAGGCAAAACACGCTTCACGTGTGTCTCGAGGTTTTAATCAATCACATGTTTCCATTTGTTTTAATTTCATTAAATGTTTTGAATTTGATCTGAGGCGCCTTTTAAAGTGTGAGATACAATGCGCTTTTAATAAGATCATTTGATTTTGATTACTTTGGATATTTGACTCAGATTTGATGGTTATCTTTTATTCTCATTTATTTCTTTTGTTTTATTTTGTTTTGATTTTCTAAATTTTGTTTTAAATCCATTTTTCGTAAAAAAATTCAAGAAAATATTTTCTATTATTTTACACCTTGTGTAAATTTTTCACAATTTTATTTTATGTTTTGATATTTTATTTTAATTTTCTCTTATTTCATGTATTTTAATTAGTTTAAAAATATTTTTATGCATTTAGAATTTCGCCAAAAATTCTTAAAACTATTTTGAGTCATTTCTGATCTTCCGTAATTTATGTTGCCATTTATTTGATATTTTGATAATATTTTGGCACTTTCCTTTTATTTTCCATTTAAGACCTTTTAAAAAACATTTTAATGCATTTATTTGCTTATTTTTGCCATTTAATATTTATTTGACTTCTGTTGACTTGGGTGGTATTTTGCTTGCATCAATATTCATTAATTCAAACATATCATTAACTGGTCATTTAGATCATTTTTTATACTTTGAGTTGATGATAGGTTTATCACATTGATGCACCAAGAGAGATGATTGAAATTGATGATAGATTGGTCTTAAGTTGTGGTTCAATTTGGTTGCTCATCTCTCTTAATCTATTTCTTTTTGTTTTGATCAAATGGATAATCACAGATTCATCTTGTTCATTTGGTTTAGATTGATGTGTGATGAGCTTTCATCCTTTCAAATCTAGTCTTCAATTATCATCTGATCATTTGTGGTACTTTAGATTGATGATAAGTTTGTCTGAAGGTATCATGAAGAAGTTAATTGAAGTAATGACCAAAGATCTCTACCTTTGTGCTTGATCACTTTGTTTTTGCTTTAACCATGATGTGCATTTATGCAATACACCTACATTATCATAGCCCGACCTCTTATAGGTGTTACTTCCATATAAGTAATACTTATGGTTTCTTAACATATCGTCAAATTATCCTGAATCGGTTGATATTAACTAACACTAACTATTGATATTAAGTGTACTAACATTTGCATTAATGCAATTTACTTTTATGCCTTTTATATTTCAAGCATTTATATTCCATGTCATTTTACATTTATGTCATTTATTCTTATGACATTTATTTTATGTTTTTTTCCTTTTTCCCTTGAGCCTTTTGTTTTCCTTTTCATCAAAGACATTAATAAAGGCAAAACCCTAAAAAACTTGGCTCTTAATCTTAGACTATTGGATATTATCTCTTGCTGGAGGAGTATAGACTTTTGGACTTAGGATAGATCCTTATCTTGAACTTTCATATGATATTTTAAGATTCATCTGGACCATTCATATGAAACTTTGGGAATTCATCTGAGACTTTGGGAATTCATCTTATACCTTGGGTTTTATCTGTTGTTTTGTATTTTATCCAATGTAGGGACGAAAAACTAAAAAGAAGGTATGCATCAACATGGGTAAGAGATTCAAAGGACCGGTTCGTCGGGTGCAAATAGTCGAGGATTCGTCTGAGGAGGACGAAAATCAAGACGAAGAGGCAAGGAGAGCCCATGTTGGGGTTGCAAATGATCAAGCTTTTGAAGATGAAGACTACTTTGATGAGCAATACCCTTCGGCCGAGGGTAAATACAAACAGTTAGAGGATATGCTAAAAGCTATTGAAATTCAAGCCGCGCCTGGTTTGGATTTTAGTGAGTTAGGCTTAGTACCTGGGATCGTCATTCCCCATAAGTTCAAAATACTGGTCTTCGCTAAGTATGACGGGGTTTCCTGTCCAAAGCTTCATCTAAGGTCTTACGTGCACAAGATGCAGCCTCACACTACTGACAAAAAACTATGGATTCATTTCTTCCAAGAGAGTCTAGCTAGGACTCAACTAGAATGGTTCTACCAATTGGAGGGTTCCCGCATCCACACATGGGAAGATCTAGCCACTTCTTTTTATCATCAGTATCAATACAATACCGATCTGGCACCAATAAGAGTCCAACTTCAAGGTATGACGATGGGTACTAACGAAGGGTTCAAGGAGTACGCACAAAAATGGAGGGATCTTCCTGGTAGGGTCCAACCACCACTAACTAACAGAGAAATAATTGACATGTTCATGGGTACATTGACCGACCCATTTTTCAACCTATTGATTGGCAGTTCTTCGTCTGGTTTCACCAAGTTGATACTAACTGGTGAAAGAGTAAAAAGCGGCATTAAGAGCGAAAAAATCCCAATGACACATGCTTCCATATCCAACGCTGTAAATAAGCCTTTCACCAGAAAGAAGGAAGCAAATGTTGTGTATGGGGAAAGGGCCCATGCCAAGAAGAGTCACCTACCCTATATTAATTCCATGTTAATCTCCAATCCTCTGTCTGCTCAAAGGAAATCATCCAACAATCAACGACCCGAAGTTCCTCGAAGACAGTTCACAAGGATTAGCATGTCACTGTCCCAAGCCTTGCAACATCTGTTGAGGGCCAACCTAGTGACATTGCATGATCCACCATCCAATCTAGACACTTCATCGCCAAAATACAATCCCAATGCCAAGTACACATATCATTCAAACAGTCATGGGCATGAGACCGATCAATGTTGGGCGTTGAAGACCAAGATTCAAGATCTGATAGACAATAAGACAATTGAAGTTTATCCACCTGCTACTCCAAATGTGATAACCGCACCAATGTCGAATCATGGCAAAGGTGTTAACGCAATTGATAATACTACTTTTATTTCTTCCATTAAAGATTTGACAACTCTATTAACTATTATAAAGGTTAACTTGCTGAGAGTCGGGGTTCCCTGGCTATTCTAGAGATTGTGTCTGCTGTGATCAACAAGTAAACGGGTGCAAGAGGTTGAAGGAAGGTGTGAAACGCCTGATAAATAGCCGTGAGATCCTGTTTAAAAAGATTCCTGCCATCAAGAATTTGGCCAACAAGACTGAAGACCTATCCATAATAACAATTTCTAATAAGCCTTTTAGGATCCCATCAAAGGGTCCTATTAGAATTTCAAATGAACCGACCATTGCTCCTTTAATAATCACTGCCGCTGGGCCTATCCCCTATTCCTCTGACAAAGTAGTTCCATGGAACTATGGTGCTGAGGTTTATTATCACGGCATAAAACAAGATTCTTGGATCAACAAAGATGAAGTTGATGTTATTAATGTCGCGGGCTCTAGTAAAGTGACAAGAACAGGGAGGGTCTTTTCCCCTGTTATCTCACCACCCACTACTACAACTACTCTCGTCTGCATTACCAATGACAAGTCTAGCACCAACACTAGAGGCAAATAGAAAGAAGGTAAGCCTGATGGGATAGAGGTACCTACCAAAAATGCTGATACTGAAGAACCTTCCAATTAAGAGATGGAGGAAATCCTGAAAATCATGAAAAAGAGTGACTTTAAAATTGTGGAGCAGCTGGGGCAAAACCCATCCAAAATTTCCATGTTGTCATGATTACTCTGCTCGGACGTTCATGCCCAGGCTCTGATCAAGTTCTTGATGAAAGCCCATGTGACCCAAGAAACCACTGCAGACCAGTTCGAGAACTGTGTAGCGAGTTTAACGGCTGACAATGGTTTGGGGTTCTCTGATGCTGACTTGACTCCTATGGGAAGGAACCAAAACAAGGCCTTACATATCTCTATTGAATGCAAGGGAACCACCTTGGCTCATGTCTTAGTTGATAATGACTCATCTTTAAATGTGTTACCTAAAGGTGCTTTGGACCGGCTAGATCGTGAAGGACTAGTGCTGAAGCCAAGCGATATTGTCATAAGGGCTTTCGATGGGTCTAAGAGAATAGTTCATAGAGAGGTGGATCTACCAATTAAAGTTGGCTCACAGATCTTCAATTCTACCTTTTACATAATGGACATACGTCTAGCCTATTCTTGTATGCTTGGGCGCCCTTGAATCCATGGGGCAGGAGCAGTAACATCAACCCTTCATCAAAAATTAAAGTATCCAGTAAAAGGGAAAATTGTTACCGTTAGCGGAGAAGAAGAATTTATGGTAAGCCATCTTAACTCCTTCAAGTATGTGGAAATGGATGGAGAATTCATAGAGACTCTGTGTCAGTCCTTCGAAATTGTTCCTCCTATAGTTGTCGCCACGAAAATCACCTCCAACATATCAAAAACTGATGAAGTTATACCAAGAATGGTTTCTCTCAAGGATGTATGTGTCGTGGTCGAAGATATAAACTGTACTATCTGGGGCCAACTCCCTAACATTCTGTTTAAAGCAGACAAATTCGGTTTCACCATTAAAGCTCAAAAAGAAGTCAGGCGCGCTTGCATGGGAAAGATACCTCTCCGCATCGGAAATCATGAATTGAATGTTATGGAAGATTCTGATGATGAATGCACTTTTGAAGGATGGATCTACCCTATGGTTGAAGGAAAGCTCAACAACTGGCAGGAAAAGGATTTCACTCCCATCTTCTTCATTGAGGAGTAATTGTTGTTTACTGTTTTATGTCAAATTCAGGAATTTCTATCTGTAATCTTAATTTCCAAAACAATGACTATTAAGCCATGTGCCTTGCTCGGGGCATTATGGTCCATTTGTTAAGGGTTTTGTTCATGTTCATTTATCATATGATCATTTAATATAAACCATTGGACCTTTTGGCATTCAAATTTTTTGTGTTCATTGTCTTTCTTTTCCTTTATTACATTTTTCTCAATAGCCATGTATCTTACATGCACACACACACACACTTGCAGATCGTCATCCACTCCAGATCTCATTGCCAACTACTCTATTATTGCCAGTTATGACTTAGAACATCCAATTTACCAAGTCGGAGACGAAGGCGAGGAAGATTACGAAATACCAGCAGAACTAGCCAAGCTTCTGATGCAAGAGGAGAAAGCTATTCAACCTCATGAGGAGTCAGTCGAAGTTATCAACTTAGATACTGAGGCGGATAAAATAGAGGTCAGGATCGGCGCCAACCTAAAAGATGATATCAAGAGCAGATTGGTTCAGATGCTACATGACTATGCTGAGGTGTTTGCTTGGTCGTATAAAGATATGCCTGGGTTTGATAGCGACATTGTGGTTCATTGTCTGCCAATGAAGGAAGATTGTCCTACTGTTAAGTAAAAGGTTCATCGCATGCGACCTGACATGTCTGAAGAGATAAAAGTCAAGGTAATGAGACAATTTGATGCAAGTTTTCTAGATGTCACATCCTATCCTCAATGGTTTGGAAACGTGGTCCCCGTGCCAAAGAAAGATGGAAAGGTTCGTATGTGTGTGGATTATAAAGATCTTAATATGGCAAGCCTCAAGGATGATTTCCCTCTACCACATATTGACGTCTTGGTTGACAACACCGCTCAACATAAAGTCTTCTCATTCATGGATGGATTTTCTGGCTACAACCAAATCAATATGGCTCCCGAAGACATGGAAAAGTCCACCTTTGTTACACAATGGGGCACCTTTTGCTACAAAGTTATATCGTTCGGATTAAAAAATGCAGGGGCAACATCTCAAAGAGCTATGGTAGCTTTATTTCATGACATGATTCATCATGAAATAGAAATCTATGTGGATGATATGATTTCAAGGTTGCAAACTGAAGAAGATCATCTCTATCACCTACACAAGCTATTTGAGAGGTTGAAGAAATACAAGTTGAGGTGGAAACCTAATAAGTGCACGTTCAGATTAAGGTCTGGAAAGCTTCTAGGTTTTGTCATTAGTGGTAAAGGCATCGAAGTTGATCCTGCAAAGGTAAAAGCCATTCAAGAAATGCCAGTCCCCCGTTCTAAAAAGGAGGTCTATGGATTCTTGAGTCGTCTTAATTACAATGCTCACTTTATCTCTCACTTAACTGCTACTTGTGAACCAATCTGCAAACTCTTGAAGAAAGATCGATTAGTCAAATGGAGTGACGATTGTTAAGCTGCCTTCGAAAAGATAAAGGAATGTTTGCAAAAGCCTCCTATCCTTATGCCTCCAGTTGAAGGAAGACCTTTTATCATGTACTTGACTATGCTAGAGAGTTCTATGGGTTGTGTCTTGGGCCAACATGACGAGTCTGGCCGAAAAGAGCATGCAATATACTACCTGAGCAAAAAGTTTACCGACTGTGAAACCAAATATTCACTGCTCGAGAAAACTTGATGCGCTCTGGAATGGGCTTCTCGCCGGATAAGACATTATATGTTGAATCACACCACTCTATTGATTTCTAAGATGGACCCTATCAAGTACATCTTCGAGAAGTCCTCTCTCTCCGGACGGATAGCTAGATGGCAAATGATTCTGACTGAATACGATAATTAATATACAACACAAAAAGCCATCAAAGGAAGTATATTAGCAGATCATTTGGCTCATCAAGTTATTGATGACTATCAATCTATGAACTTTGACTTCCCGGATGAGAATATCATGCTAGTGACCGACTGTGCAAAACCTGGACCGTATGACAGACCTGAACAAGGATCCTGATGGACTATGATTTTTGGCGGAGCTTCTAACGCTTTGGGCAATGGAATTGGGGTTGTGATTATTTCTCCTGAGGGTTGCCACACTCCTTTCACTGCTAGATTATGCTTCGATTATACGAATAACATGGATGAACATGAAGCATGCATCTTGGGTCTGAAGGCTTCCATTGACTTAAGGATCAAACATTTGGATGTATTCAGAGACTCTGCTCTAGTGATTAGCCAAGTGAAAGGGGAATGGGACACTAAACATCCTAACATAATTCCATACAAGGAACTTGTGTTAACTCTGATTCCATGCTTCGAGGAGATCACCTTTGAGCATTTCCCTAGGGAGGAAAATCAATTAGCCGACGTTTTGGCCACAATGTCTTCCATGTTCAAGATCAAATGGGACAACAAAGCTCCTATGATTACAATTGAGAGATTCGATAAACTTGCACACTGCTACGAGCTTGACACTGACGAAGAGAAACCATGGTACCATGAGGTGGGGAGATATCTTGAAGCACAAGAATATCCTGAAGGGGCTTCCGTCAATGATAAGAAATTTTTGTGGAGATTTTCAGCCAAATTCTTTCTAAGAAACAGAATCCTATACAAGCGTAACCATGACTCTACTCTACTCCGATGTTTGGACAAGAAAGAGGCAGAGAAAATTATGGAAGATATGCACAATGGCCTCTTTGGGACCCACTCTAGTGGACACACTATAGACAAGAAAATCCAGAGGGTTGGTTACTATTGGTCCATAATAGAAACTGATTGTCATCATCACTCAAGGACTTGCCATAAGTGTGAAATCTATGCTGACAAGGTCCATGTACCACCTATTCCTCTAAATATCATTACTGCCCCGTGGCCATTTGCAATGTGAGGCATTGACATGATTGGAGAGATCAAACCTACTGCCTCAAATGGACACGTTTCATCCTTGTTGCCAGTTATTACTTTACCAAGTGGGTCGAAGTTGCTTCATATGCCTCAATTACAGAATGTTGTAGCCAGATTCCCAAGCATAATATCATCTGCCGTTACGGTATCCCCGAAAGGATTATTGCCGACAATGGAAATAACCTCAACAACGCTATGATTATGGAACTCTACACTCAGTTCAGAATCAAGCATCACAATTCTTCTCCGTACAGACCCAAGATGAATGGCACAGTGGAAGCTGCTAATAAAAATATCAAGAAGATTGTGCAAAAGATGGTGATAACATATAAAGACTGGCATGAGATGTTATCATTTGCTCTCCATGGCTATCGTACTTCGGCTCGCACGTCAACTGGGGCAACTCCTTTCTCCTTAGTTTATGGCATGGAAGTCGTCTTGCCTGTAGAAGTTCAAATTCCCTCTCTGAGAATAATGAAAGAAGCAGGTCTAGGCGAAGATGAATGGATTCAGACTAGGTTGGATCAGCTGAACTTGATTGACGAGAAGCGGTTGGCTGCTGTCTGCCATGGTCAGACATATCAAAAGCGTATGATCAAGGCGTTCAACAAAAAGATCAAGCCTCGAGTGTATCAAGTTGGCGACTTGGTAATAAAGTGCATCATTCTTCCATAAAGCGACCCCAGGGGCAAATGGACTCCCACTTACGAAGGACCATTTGTTGTAAAGAAAGTTTTCTCTAGTGGTGCCATGATGCTGACTACTATGGATGACAAGATTTCCCACATCCCATAAACGCGAACATAGTTAAAAAATACTACGCATAAAATGACCCGCTAGGTTGACACACATAGAAAAAAATATGGGCATCTCGGTGAACCAAAGAGGTTCGAGCAAATGCTAGGGATATATTGCAAAAGATTGTACACCCGGTAAGTCGAAAACCTGAAAGGGAGACTTAGGCAAAAATGGGTATCCTGGTGGGCTGAAAACCCAAAATGGTGGTCCATGGAAAAATTAAGGATTAAAGCGTATGACTATGTCCCGTGGGATCTCTACGGCCAGCTTTATTACCAAAATCTGAAGTTCAAATGGTCCAAAGTCAAGCCAATCAACTTCGTTCAACGACAAGGGTTTGCTCGAAAACATAAAGGCAATAGCAGAGTGGGGACAATGAGATCGCTTCCATATGGCTATTATTTTTGTTTTCACTTTATACACTTTTCATTTCTTTTGGCGAATTCCTCTTACTATGATCTCTGTCTCTTTGTACAAAAAAGCATATTCATGGGTAAAACATCAATATAAATATGCTTTGAAGTGCAAACTTTTTGTTTTTTTTTCTGTTTTGAGTGCGAAAATGTCCAATGACTAAAATTGAATGAACATATGCATATAAACATGATTAAACTTTTAGCAAATATATGTTTCAAAGTAGTAACAAACATCTCCTTAATTGCATTTGAGATATCCCCACAAAGTTATTTCATTAGCATTATCCTCACAAATTTGGATTCATAAATTCCCCAGCCAGAGTTCCAATCTCTGGAAGGTTCTCTCCCCAACTGAGTTGGCCTTAAAGAGAGAGTCTTGAGAAGTCCTTCTTAAGGAATATCCTCCCTGGTAGTTCATCTAATATCCTTTTCAACAGGGTTCATTGCCCCGACAAATGGCAAAATTGCCCAGTTTGAGTTTATCTCTCCGACTATTACAAATCAAGGGACCACAACCCCTTTCCCCCAGTAGAATTTTCTACAATACCCAGTAAGTTACTGTAAAGCATGGAACCCAACCAGATAACAATTAACTTTATTATCCCCAGCAAGTTGGTGTGAAACCTGGAACCCGACCAGATAACAACTAACCTTCAAGAGATAATTCCCCACTAAAACAATGGACGACTAGAAATCCTGAACTCTTTTCCCCAGCAGAGTTTCTTCTCAAACAACAGACCAAGAATTCCCAACAGAAACACTCTAAACAAAGTTGAAGACACACATACTCTTCATCTCCAGCAGCAGTCTGGGATTCAGCTTCCCAAAACTCCCCAACATTTGTCAAGGATTTATTTTCCCAGACAAAGATACACTTCAATAACATTTCACTTTCATACATCATATAACATACGTATACAACATAATCTCATTTTGAGAACATCAACACGCCATGCATACTTCTGCATGCAACTAACCCTCTTCCTTACAAGAACGATCAATCAAGTCCTCTTCTGGTTAGATTTATCTCTTCCAGTTAAAGACAGGCGAATCAAGACCTCTTCTGGTTAGATTTATTTCTTCCAGTTAAAGACAGGTGAATCAAGACCTCTTCTGGTTAGATTTATTTCTCCCAGTTAAAGACAGGTTAATCAAAGACCTCTTCTGGTTAGATCTATTTCTCCCAGTTAAAGATAGTCAAATCAAGATCTCTTCTGGTTAGATTTATTTCTCCCAGTTAAAGACAGGCGAATCAAGACCTCTTCTGGTTAGATTTATTTCTTCCAGTTAAAGACAGGCGAATCAAGACCTCTTCTGGTTAGATCCATTTCACCCAGTTAAAGACAGGTGAATCAAGACCTCTTCTGGTTAGATTTATTTCTCCTAGTTAAAGATAGGAGAATCAAGACCTCTTCTGGTTAGATTTATTTCTTACAGTTAAAGATAGGCGAATCAAGACCTCTTCTAGTTAGATTTATTTCTCACAGTTAAAGACAGGCGAATCAAAGACCTCTTCTGGTTAGGTCTATTTCTCCCAGTTAAAGACAGGAGAATCAAGACCTCTTCTGGTTAGATTTATTTCTTCCAGTTAAATACAAGCGAATTAAGACCTCTTATGGTTAGATTTATTTCTTCCAGTTAAAGACAGGCGTATCAAGACCTCTTCTGGTTAGATTTATTTTCTTCCAGTTAAAAGCAGGCGAAACAAAGACCTTTTCTGTCACCATGGATGAATATGTAAGCCCGTCTCCGACAACTCTGGATCACCTCTCCAAATGGCATTTGTAATCACATTCCCAATTCAACACATCATCGAGTGCAAATTTCTGGGTACTTTAGTGTTCAATCCTCTTTCGCCTTCAAGTCACGAAAGGAAAATCTGCCAATCTCACTCTTCAGGTTTAAGAAGATTGAACAGGGGCAGCTGTTGTATCCCAAAATTTGCCCTCTCATTTATCAAGAATTTTCTCACAATATTTCTATTAGGTCAAGACTTCACAAGGTTTGATCAACTCAAGATACTTCCTCAAAATTGATGACTCAAAACTAGAGTTTGAATTTGCACAAGTACAATTGCATTTTTAATGGCCCGTGTAGTTTCCATGGATCATATTGGGCTCTCAAGTATCAAATCTAAGAAGAGCAAGTTTTCCTTGATTCATAAGCTTCGATTGGGCATGTGGCCTCCTTCGACCAAGTTTAAACCACAGGCTTCGTTTGAACATTTGGCTCCTTCAATTGCAAGCTTTGGTTCAGAGGCTTCATTTGAACATTTGGATCCTTCAATTGCAAGCTTTGGTTCAGAGGATTCGTTTGAACATTTGGCTTCTTTGATGCAAGCTTTGGTTCAGAGGCTTCATTTGAACATTTGACTTCTTTGTGCAAGCTTGGTTCATGTTGCTTCGATAGGGCATATAGCTTCTTTGAACAAGTTTGGTTCCTATGCTTCGCTTGAACATTTGGCTCCTTCGGTTGCAAGCTTTGGTTCAAAGGTTTCGTTTGAACATTTGGCTTCTTTGATGCAAGTTTGGTTTACATCCTTCGTTTGGGCATGTGGCCTCCTTCAATGCAAGTTTTGTTTACATCCTTCATTTGGGCATGTGGCCTCCTTCAATGCAAGTTTGGTTTACATCCTTCGTTTGGGCATGTGGCCTTATTCAATGCAAGTTTGGTTTACATCCTTCATTTGGGCATGTGGCCTTCTTCAATGCAAGTTTGGTTTACATCCTTCGATTGGGCATTTGGCCTCCTTCGATGCAAGTTTGGTTTACATCCTTTGATTGGGCATTTGGCCTCCTTCAATCAAGTTTAATCCATAAGCTTCGTTTGGGCATTTTTCTCCCTTCGAAGCAACCTGTTTTGATCCATTTATAAAACCCTTCGACACACAAGTTGAAGACAAAATTTTGAAAGAACACTAATCAAATCCATAGGCCATGCTACATGATCTTACTTTGCAGGCCTCAATGCTTGTGTTTCACTCCATAATTAATTGTTTACACCATGAATTAAGCTATTATCCAGGTAATTAAGCCTTTGTCCAAAAGATTTTTTCCATGAAGTAAACTTGCTAGTACAAAATTTGTCTTAAGCCTATACCTTGCTTAATTCTGATTATACTCCACCATAAATCATGGAAATCAGCCCCTTTAAACCAACAACTTTGGTACTTCATCTTGGGATCATGGAAAATATGACATAACTTAATACTCACGTTTCAAGCAAACCATATTTTGTTCAAATTCCCAAACCTTTTCTCTATAAATAGAGAAACCATTAACAAATAAAGGGTCCAGATTTTGGCGGTGTGAAAAAAAAACACTCTCAAACTCTAAAAAAAAATCTCAAACCCCTTTATGCATTACTGAGTCTTTCGATTCACCCTCACAACTTCCATATACCATCCTTGGAACACTTCCAAACCCCTCAAAAAACCCACCCAAGGAAGTTAGTCAGCCCCTTCAATTCACTCCTAACCAACCTTCGATCCACTCCTAACCAACCTTCGATTCAGTGACAAAGCTGCAATTGAAATAGCTTCAGGAAGGTCCCTGCAGGCTTAACCCATCAGCAAATCATTCCTGGAAGTCATATATAATCTCTTTCGATTGACACTTCAAGAGGTAAGTTTTCTAAAACTTGGAACTTTCATTTTAAACATCATTTGTACATACAAATCATTCGAAAAAATATAGATATCATGCTGACCATAGTTTTGATTGTCATGGCTGGCATATTTAGGTTTTAGTTTTGATATTGAACAAATTTATGTTAGCCTTCGACCCATGGCTTTTTGAAATTTGTGTATTTCGATTCATATTCAAGTTCTAGTTTAATTTGATGTTTCCATTTTGTTTGCTTCGATTGAGAAATGGAGCCTTTAGAAGTTTGTCAATCGAATCATCATGGCCTGTAGAAGCTGGGCATTTCAAACATTCAGAAACAAGTTCATCATGTACCTAATCGAAGTCATCTTGTGAATGGATGAAACAGACCACCCCAGTGCTACAAACAGCACGCGCGAAAGACATTTATATATTAGGTCCTGGGTTCAAGCCTTGGCAGAACCAGAACAATTTTTATCATTTGTTTGTTCCCTTTTCTTTTTTAACAAACTTCAAACATTTTTCTAACCAATCGAAACAACTCCTTTTGAGCTGATTTTTTGCACACTATTTATTTACAAGTTTTATTTTATGAATATATAAAAATATCACAAAATATTTATTTTTATAATTATTTTAATTAATTAAAACTTTTCTTTAACAAAATATAAAAAAATCATTTTCTTATCCATTCATGCCTTGTATATTATTTTACTTTTAATTCTTATACATTATTCAAATTCAATATGGTTGTAATAGACAATTATGATTTAATTTCTTGCAATCCCCGTTTGTATATTTGTATCCCCCATTCCCTAATAATGTAATAGTGTAGTAAATTTACTTTCCGTAATTTATCGCTTTTGATATGATTGTTAGTAACTTAGGGCGTGTATGGAAAGATAAAATCAACAAATAGACAACTCTAAATTCAAGACAAAAATGCATGTAATCAAACACACTATTTACACACATGCACCTCTAGGGTAATCTCTACTTGTTGCCTTGAGAAAATGGTCATAATATGCATATGAGACATCTTATCAAAAACAATCAAAAGATCATAGTCCCTCAATGACGTTTCGAATGTTGCCTTATGAATGATCTTAATCCCTCAAGAGAAAAGCTAAGATATATTACAACATTTCTATTCATGACTATACGATGACCCACGCCCGTCCCTTTGCAACTAAAGATAAGGCTTCTTACCAATCAATGTTAAGATAGCAATATCAAAGGAAGGAAGAAATGAACAAAAGACTTTTGAGTAGGTAGAACGTTCTCAGTTGCTTGCTCACAATTTCATCTTCAAAATAAACATATTTTCAAACACACCAAACACTTTCAAAACATGAAACATTTTCAAAAGTCCAACACTTTGTGTACATTCTTATAGAGACAAGAATCATTATAAAGTTTTCATAAACGAATGCGCTTTTCAAAAATACTTTCAAAACCCACCACAAAGCATATTTTCAAATAAAGCATGATCAAGCAAGCAACTAAGAGCTCATAGATAACTATGGGTGAAAAGGGTGCTAACACCTTCCCTTTTCATAATCTACCCCCCGAACTCAAGAAAATATCACAAAGGTCTTTCCTGTTCTTTTCACCCTTTCCTTATTGGATAAAAGAAAAGTCGGTGGCGACTCTTGCTATTCACAACAATTGAGATCAAACGCAAAACAACCAAGTCAGTTCTCCCACCGTATTAAAGATACCCAACTAAGATAAAAGCAAATGCGTTTTACAAATGCAACATGTAATCAGAAGTTTCTACACAAAGTATCATAAAATATTACATGTATCAGGACAACATATAATACGATATGAATTTCTAAAGACGATGAGAAATAAGGTGTGTCGCATCCGAAGCGAGCATAAGCCATATGCTTTGATCATATAACTACATGTTATGTTATATGATCGAAAGCAAAAAGAGTGTACCTTTCACAATGAACAAATGCGTCAAAAATAACGAGACACAGCGGTACGAAAGTATGGATAAAACTAAAATAAAAAAGTATTTCTTTTATTAGTTTTTTTATGTGAGAAAAATTCCACCAAAAACTAAAGAATTCATTCCTAAAATCGATTAGAAACTAACAAATTTTTATTGATTTTATACTTTTTTATCATAACAAAAATAGAAAAAATTAAACGAAAGTCTTAAATCTAACAACAAAAAAAGAGGAATTAGTGGGTGTGTAATACAGTGGGAGAACTGACTTGGGATATTTTGTGTTTGATCATAACTGTTGCATTAGTAAGAGTCGCCATCGACTTTTCTTTTATCCAAAAGGAAAGGTTGAAAAGAACAGGAAAGACCTTGAGATTATTTTCTTGAGTTCAGGGGGTAGATTATGAAAAAGGAAGGTGTTAGCACCCTTTTCATCCATAGTTATTTATGGGCTCTTAGTTGCTTGCTAGATCACTTGCTTTGTTTTAAAGTGTGCTTTGTGGTTGTTTTTAAAATTATTTTTGAAAGGCGCCTTCGTTTAGGCAAACTTTGTAATGGTTCTCGTCTTGTAAGAACGTATACAAAGTGTTGGACTTTTGAAAGTATTTCATGTTTTGAAAGTGTTTGATGTGTGTTTGTTTTGAAAGTGAGCAAGCAAATAAGAACGTTTCTACCTACTCAAAAGTATTTGTTCATTTCTTCCTTCCTTTGATATTTTTATCTCACCATTGATTGGTAAGAAACCTTATCTTTTGATATAAAGGGACGGGCGTGGATCATCATATAGTCATGATAGCAATATTGTGATATATCTTAGCATTTCTCTTTAAGGGACTAAGATCATTTGTAAGGCAACATTTGTAGCGTCATCGAGGGACTATGATCTTGTATTTTGATTGTTTTGCTAAGACATCCCACGTGCATAACATGACCATTTTTATACAACAAGTGGAGTTAACCTTAGGGGTGCATGTGTGAATAGTGTGTTTGAATTGCATGCATTTAGTCTTTGATTATGGGTTATCTACTTGTTGATTTTATATTTCCATATAAATCCTAATTACTAGCATTTATAAAAGTGATAAATTGCGGAAAGTAAATATTCTACGCTATTACAAACATTAGGGGGATGGGGTGTACAAATTTACAAATGGGGATTGCAAGAAATTAAAGTCCTAAATATCTATTACAACCATATTGAAATAATGTACAAGAAATGAAATGGAAAAGTGGATTTGTTTGCTTTTGGCTAAGAAATAAATAAATTTGCTTAAGAAAAATATTTTTAGTCTTTTGGTTTTAAAAGAAATAAAATAAAGCATGTGAAAAAATATTTTTTGTGTTTTTGACTATTGAAAATAAAAGTAATATTAAAAATAATAAAAGGGAAAAGAATCAGATTCAGCATATTGCTGAAAGGACCGAAGTAAGGGGGTATAAACTTTGACTCTGATGCGCTACAAATTAGAAAGAAAATGTTAGTAGAAAGGGGGAAGGTCAGAAGTTTTGGGTCCGGGTACACTTAAAGTTCCGAGGTTGCTAGGAATTAGGGAAATCCTAGAAATTATGTTACAACCGGCAACCTAGAAGTTCTAATGTTACTGGAAGGTCAGAAGTTCTGGTAGTTGAGAGTTTGGATGTTCTGGTAGTTGAGAGTTTGGAAGTTCTGATGTAGCTGGAAATCTAGAAGTTCTAGTCCAGGGTCAATATTTTGACAAACAAATAGGAAATGTTTTATCTAGAAGTTCTGATCCAACTAATGGGGTGAAAATGTCAGGAAATGAACAAAAAAGGGTGTTTCTGGGGCTAGAACTCAAGACCCTTAACACTAATGTCTTATGCATGCGCTCTTTACCACTGGGGTGACTATACATCCGGTATTAGAAGCAGAAACATAAACACATATTACAATGTAAACTCTGATGCTGAATCTTATCTCCCTCTCCATGCCAGTCAGAGCATCTGCAACTTAGCCATTTCTCAACAAAACATAAAATGCACGCATAGCAATTATGGCAGGTTTCATCATGGTTTCAGAAATATAAAGTATTAGAATTGTAAATCGGAGGCAAGCATGAATTTGCTAATCTTAATTCTGGATCCTAAGTTCCTCAAGAAGTTCTGAACTGAAACTTTCTCTACTTAGGCAAAAATACATGAAATCTATGAATATGTACAACATCAGAGTCAGGATGTCTACATTGTATTTTTGAACATGCAAACCTAACAATACCTAAGCAATGAGATACAAGTCAGAATAACTTACCTTGCAGTTGGAAATTGTTCTTTGAACTAAAGCTTGGTTCTGACTGCTGTGATGTTCTGGTCAGCTTCCTCACGTGCCCAGATGGTTAGGACAACCTTTTACTTGAGCTATGAATGGCTGGAAAATTCTGGAACAGCCAAGAAGCAAAGTTCTGATTTTGAAATGGAAGTTGGTGGAGATGGAATTGCAGTCTGAAAATAGAAGTTGGGATGACTTCTAAATGTGTATCAGAAACTATGTTGATGATTTAGTCTAGAAACACTTGAGGAAAATTGAAATTTGAATGCAAAAATCAAAGACTAGCAGGTTTTGTATTTGGGCTCCAGCTTCAAGTTCTTGGTAGATTTTAGCAAGGTTTCAAGACTTTTCTTTTCAATTTTTTCGACCTCTTTACAGTTGCAAATGAAGTTCAATTTATAGGCAAGGATTTAGTTGCTTGGAGAAGCCAAGGGTACAACCATCATGTGTTAGGGCACTGACTTGTTCTTGAAGCAAGTTTAAACAAGTATGGTGGTTAGCAACTTCACTCGCGCTTAAGCTGGATTTGTAAGCGTGGATTAAGGAATGGTAACCTCAGAAGTAAAGGTAAAGTATTGGCCCAACATACACTTGTACAAAAGTTTGATTTTCAATTGCAGCAATGGTACTTCTATACCACACGTTGGAGAATCCTTTGGATAAAGACTCAAAAGTGGGTGTGAGCAATAAATGATGATGAGATTTATCAAAACATAAAACCTGCAATATGAGATTACGTATCATAGCTTAATTTGGATCAGAAGTTCAACATCAATGTAACTTAGAACAAATATCCAATTTCCGATATTTGAATCTCCCTGCTCCAGCATGTTTTGAAGGAGTTCTCAGACTTTTCAGAAAGCTTGTAATATGCTTTGCAGACTTTTTTTGAATTACTCTTGCAAACTCTGACTGAACCTATATGAAAACTGGCCCAGAAGTTATAACCAAATCCTGTCTTGGAAATGTCCAGAATTTGCTGAGTGCTTCAGCTTCATGGACGTGTCTTCATGGATGTATAACTTGAAATCCCAGTATTTCTAGGAGAAATTCTATTCTGTAACGTTTTAGATCTCATTGATATCTACAACTCTTGTGTCAGAAGTTCTTCCAGAATCAGCTTGTATCATGGTGAAAATCTGGCCATAAGTTCTGAACTTATCATATTTCCTAAACACTTAGAAAAATTTCTAAGTATTTAGAATTTTGACTTTTCCAAAGAAAATTTGACTCTTGATTTTCTTAATAAAACAAACTTCATATTTTAACATATCTTAATGAAATATGATTCTTGAAACTTGATTTTGATCCAAAAGTCAATGTTTGACTTTTCAGCATGTAATTGTCCATTTTGCCCTTGTGCCAATTCCAACCTTAGATTGATGTATCAGTGCTGCAAACTTGATATCATGGAAGATCTTGTGAGAAAATCCTTGAGAAATGAGAGGGCAAATTTTGGGTTACAACAATTGTCCCTGTTCAATCTTCTTAAACTTGAAGAGTTAGATTGGCGATTCCGCCATTCGTGACTTGAAGGTGGAAGATGATTGAACACTAGAGTGCCTAGAAATTTGCACTCAAAGATGTGTTAGTTGACTGTATAGGGAATGAGCTTAAAGATGCCATTTGGAGAAATGATGGAAATTTGTTGGAGATGGGCTTATAGATGCCATCCAGGGTGACTGTGGAAAGTATCAGGATAAATCTTTTGGTTGATTTAAATTGGAGTGACAGATGTCTTCATCTGTAGATTAATTGGAAGAGATAAGTCTAACCACAAGAGGTCTTTGGTTCTTTAATTCATGATGGGCCTGTGTGGGACTGCTTCCGGATGAGTCAGTGTAAAACTTCATCTAGAAATGTTTGAGAAGGAACCTGGGTAGGGTTGCTTCATGACGAGTCCGTGTAAAATTGCATCTGGAGATGTCTTAGAAGGAACTTGGGTAGGGTTGCTTCATGATGAGTCCATGTAAAACTGCATCTGGAAATGTCTGAGAAGGAACCTGGGTAGGGTTGCTTCATGATGAGTCTGTGTAAAACTTCATCTGGAAATGTTTGAGAAGGAACCTAGGTAGGGTTGCTTCATGATGGTTATGTAGATAGCTTTCCTGGCTTGTTACATGTATTAATCCACAATCGGTCATCCACATATAGTTTTCCTAGCTTGTTACAGGTATTAATCTTGAACTTGGAAAGGTTGGTCATTGAGATAGTTATCCTGTCTGGTTTCAGGTATTAATCTCTGACCTGAGAAAGAAAGATAGTTTTCCTGGCTTGTTACAAGTGTTAATCTTTAATCTCTTCATGTAGATAGTTTTCTTGGCTTGTTACAGGTATTAATCTACAATCAGTCGTCCATAAATAGTTTTCCTGGCTTATTACAAGTATTAATCTGGAACTTGGAAAGGTTGGTTGTTGAGATAGTTGTCCTGTCTGGTTTCAGGTATTAATCTCTGACTTGAGAAAGAAAGATAGTTTTCCTGGCTTGTTACAGGTATTAATTTTCAATCTCTTCATGTAGATAGTTTTCTTGGCTTGTTACAGGTGTTAATCTACAATCAGTCGTCCACAGATAGTTTTCCTGGCTTGTTACATGTATTAATCTGGAACTTGGAAAGGTTGGTCGTTGAGATAGTTGTCCTGTCTGGTTTCAGGTATTAATCTTTGACCTGAGAAAGAAAGATAGTTTTCCTGGCTTGTTACAGGTGTTAATCTTTAATCTCTTCATGTAGATAGTTTTCCTGGCTTGTTACAGGTATTAATCTACAATCAGTCGTCCATAGATAGTTTTCCTGGCTTGTTACATGAATTAATCTGGAACTTATCGAAAATTGTTGATGATAATTATCTGTTGATTGATCTTTCCTGAAAAGGTAAAGAGTTATTTATATGTAATATCATGATGTATGAGATGCATGGCGTAATGATGTTTCTCAAAATAAATGAGATTATGCTATATGCATTTGTCATGTATGTGTTATGGTTTATGAATGTGATGTGTTCCTTGCAGCGTGTCTTTGTCTAGGAAAATAAATCCCTAACAACATGCTGATGAGCCTTGGGAAATGAGCTCCCAGACTGTTGTTGTGGACGAAGAGTATGCTCCTCTTTGGACCTTGTTTTAAGATGTTTCCACTAGGGATTCCTATTTTATTGTTTGAGGAGAACTCTGTTAGGGAACGTTGATCTTGAGAAGAAAACTCTGTGGAGAGCGTTGATTCCTGCTTGGGGAAAGGAGTTCAGGAGTCTTTGTTGTCCGTTTCTCTACTGGGGAGTTATCTCTTGAAAGTTAGTTGTTATCTAGTTGATTTCCAGGCTTCATAACGACTCGCTGGGGATAAAGAAGTTAATCGTTATCTGGTTGTTTTTCCAGGTTTTGCAGCATCTCACTGATGATTGTAGAAAAGTCTATTGGGGAAGAGGAGTTGTGGTCCCTTGATTTGTAGCAAATGGAAAGGCAGACTCAAGATAGGGAATCTGTAGATTGTTAGGGAAATAAATCATGTCTCCAGTTTGTCGAAGAGATGTCTTCTTTTGGTAGAACTCTACGAGAATTCTTGAGATCAACTCAGTTGAGGAGGAGTTTTCAGAGATTGAAACCTTGGCTAGGGGTCATCCTATGAACAAGATTTTGGGGGAGATTTGTCACTGCCCCTAGTAGCAGGTGTTTGTGGCACTACCGGGGAATGTTTGACTGTACATAACCCTTTGATGGAATTCACGTTCAATGCCCCAAGTGATTCAGATACAGACCTACCCCTGGTATATTCAACATTTCTTGAGAGATTTATAGGAATATTGACTGGACTGCCCCAGGTATGTTGGATAATGGCACGTTATGCCCCTTGCTTATAGGAGATCTGTTACTGGAAGAGTCTTCCCACTTGAAATGATTTTTCTCTTTGATAGGGTTTTCATTCACTGGATATTCGTCGTGCGAATTTCTCTGATGTCAAACAAATAGCCATATGCAAACAACGATATTCAAATAATGCAAAGTTTATGTTTGTCTTGAAGTTTTGAAAATGCGTTTTAGCAGATAAAAGAAATTTGTAAGAATGTGAATTCATGTTAAGATTTAGAGTAAGCCTTACAGGAGTCAGGATACCTTTTGTAACAGTATGCTTTCGAACTAACCCATGCTTCAATTAAGACTTTTGAAAGGTTGTAACGTGGTCTGGTTCATGGTTTAAGAAACAAAGGATAAGGCTCAAAGTGTATTTTTACCCGCTTGTTCTTCGTGATGTTCTTCAGTCCTAAACTCAGTTAATTGTACGTTTGAACTCCAATGACATTTTGGTGATGGTTCAGACCAGTTTAGTTTATCGGAAGGCAGTCATTTTTTGCAACATTTTTCATGTTGGTCGAGGATCTGTAGTGACCTCTTTTTGATTTATTATCCCTAATTTTTCCTGAATATTCTTGTTTTTGAGATCACAGTCAGCGGGATGCCCCAGTTTTTCTTAAGTCTCCTTTGTAGGTTTTGACTTAGTGGGCTTTTCTTTTTTGAGAAATAACGACTGCATATGTGATAGGGAACCATCACCGTCTTTTGATCCAGAGGAAAGTTTTTGATGTCATTCGTTGTATTACAAAGTGAAAGTTTGCGATTGAACACACATTTGAGTTAACTGAGAGACTACCCTGCCCCAGGTTTTGATTAAAGGTTTCAATTTTGTGTAAAAAAGGAAACTCCTACTTCTTTATCTCAAAGGGGTTGACTAGGGATTATCTTCCTTATAACTCCAGTGTTTAGGATTTGAAAGAATGTTTGTATATCGTCAGCAAGGTCTATTCAAAAGCATATTGTTTGAGATTAAGGCATAGTTTTTGTTATCCTCCCTCTAAAGGCTTGCAACTTTTAAAACAAGAGTTGAACATCATAAAGGGAGTAAAATCATAGTTTAAGTGTAGTGAAAATGAATGGATTAATTCAAGATAAACATATGCAATGCATTGATGAAATAACAAAGTTTGACATAAATAAATGTTCGAACACTCAAAAGAAAATTACAACTTGAAAATTAAAATGAAACAAAAGCCTCTTTGTCTGAACTTGTCACTTCAGATGGTGTGCCTTTGAGGGACGACAGAAGAATCTAGTATGACCATCTTGTGTGAATTCCAGCACTCCTTCGTCGATCAAGTCTTGAATCTTATTTTTTAATGCCCAACAACTATTCGTATCATGTCCAGGATTATTGGAGTGGTATGCATACATTGCATCAGGATGATAGCTAGGAGTGGAGGTATTGGGATTCCGAGGAGGATCCCTCAACGTAATCAATTCCATATTCAACATGTGTTGCAATATTTGAGCCAATGACATGTTGATGTTAGTAAACTGTCTCTCGGGCTTATGTTGATGAGGTCATTATTGGGTCTGTGACATGGCAATAATTTGTAAAGGTATGTTCTCCCCTGAACCAACTTCTTGTCTCATGGGCGGATGAGTAGTGACTTGATCCCCAATGATCGTTTGTTTCATACAGTTGCAACCATCTTGATGAAGTTGGTTGATAAGGGCTCTCAGCTCTTCTTGTCCTTGAGCCAGGTTTTGGATAAGAGTAATCTGGCCCACCAGTTTTCCCATCATTTAGACCCTCATTATGGCTATCTCGGTTTGTAGCCGCTCTAGCTGGTTATCCTTGTCGTCTTCAAGATTTCCCATGATCATGCCCCTAGTGAAGAGCTCCTTCACCTCTTCTTGTCCCTTAGATAGGTTCAAGAACATCTCTTGAAGTTGAACATTTTGAATCTGAATGTCCTTGATATTCTGTTCTAGGGCCATCTTTATTGAAATAAACAGTAAGCAGATGAGAGACTTGTGTGGGAGAAATATGTCATGATATGATGTATGTCATGTGGATGCAATGCTTTCAAGGATTTATGAATTTTAAATTTTTCTAGACAGTGAATGAACAAACGTTAAATTGCATTAATTAGTTCAACAAAGTTACAACGTGCCCCTTGGGATTACAAAGTAAATCTCTAAGATAAAAAGGTCAAACGCATCCTCTTCGGCGCAAGGTAGGAGTTCAAGCTTTGCTCTTCATGTAGTTGCTTTGTAAGCTCCAAAACCCTTTTCTCGCTTGCATAGAATTGAGCCTCGAAGGTGTCTCGTTCTTCCTTTAGATAAATCCAACCCTTTTGCAAGTCTTCAAGAGAAGTAGGCATGTCAGGATAAAGGACAGTGTACGGAACATCTTCTTTAGTCACAGGTTCCACGATAACTAGCAGGATGGAGGGGTAAGGCATTACGAGTTTCTGAGCACGAGTTCGTACCCACATAATCTAAAGCTCAAGGGGAATAGAATTCTTGTGTCTCAGCATCCTACTATCCACTTTGTTTACGATCCTCCAAGCTCGTATAAACCTCTGACGGTAGCCTTGATTGTCGCTCTCGTAGTCGAATACCACTCCTTGGATGAGCATATCATGAGGACCATCTCTTCGGGTATACCCAAGCTGTCGCAAAGTTAAACAAGGGATGTAAGTGATACTTCCCCTAATGCCAAGCAAAGGGACATTAGGAAATTCCCCACAATGGTTAATGATGGAAGTATCTTCCAAAGATCTCGAACACCAACGAATGTCAGAATGGGTGAGAGACATCATCCTTTGAGATCATGTCAATCTTTGCTCGTTCTTCAATATTGACCGAGGTAAGTGTGAAGTAAACCACTTGGCTAGTAGGGGAATATAACACAAGAGAGTACCTCTTTTCTTCATGGTGCGGGTATGGAAACAATGTAAGATGTCTCCCAACAAGGTAGGTATAGGATTACGAGAGAGAAAGACTTGGATGGCATTCACGTCTATGAATTGGTCCGAGTTTGGAAAAAGAACCAAACCATAGATGAGAAGGGCTAGGACGTCTTAAAAGGCCTAAAAATCCATATCTTCCCAGAATGAACGAGCCTTATCCAATAAGAACTTGGCTAGGAACCCTTGAGCTCCGCTTCTTGTTTCCCAATTTGCTATAATGTCGACTCTCTTCTGATGCAGGGCTTCGGCCATGACTTCAGGTTTTAGAATCCCTTTTAAACCGGTGAACGGCGCTTGATCAAGCACGAGCACTCCGAATAGTAGAGAGAATTCTTATAGTGTTGGCACCAACTGATAGTCATGGAAAGTGAAGCAATGATGCATGAGATCGAAGAATTGGAAGAGCACGCACATCATCTCTTCTTGGAAATTGGAGGTAGCCAAACTGAGGAGTCGACCATATTTCTTGGTGAAAGGAGATTCTTCAGGTACCCTTGACACTAACTCTTGGAGTTGAGGGTGTGCTTTCACAAAGTTGATTCTAATGGTATTTCTTCGGACGAAGTTCTTGGCCTACAAAACAGAAAACAAAGATAAATTCCCAAATCCTTGAAATGGTTAGTGAGAATGCTTATGATGTCATGATGTTCATGATGTTATGTATAAGTAAGCAAATTATTATGTACACATAAAGCGAACAAATCCTTAGGTTTAGGCTTGCATGGAGTTGATAGGTAAATACCCTTTTGAAATTTAGTTGGCTCAACCTGTCCTAGTAATAGTAACCGGGTTCTAAAGGATATCAATATCATTGACCTTTCTTTTAGGCACTATCTCAACACAATCAATCTTTTCTTGCGGTCGAGATATCCCAAAAGTCCAATCTCAATGAGTGTAGTATCGAGTATCAACCAATTTTCAGCTTTCCACCGAAACTAGTTATCTCACTACATCCTAATGGCCAAGTTGTTCAATTAAGGTTCTAAGGTCAGTTAATACTTCATGACATCATCCAGCGGCCCCGTATTCTCCTTGATTCAACACAAGGGATACCGATACCCACAAATGCGTCACACCAACGTAGCCATTGTTTCAACCATAACGGTCTACGTCGTACAGTTTCCACAATCTATTTCTACTTGCCTAAAAAGGTGTCCCATATCTGGGTAGAGGATCAAAGCAAGCCCAAACAAGGAACCAAATGTAAATCAAGCAATTCAAACAATGAAAGCAAATAAAGGTGATCTAGCCCTAAGGTAACCCCACTTTTAAGGTCTTTTCCCCAGCAGAGTCGTCAGTTCTGTAATACGGTGGGAGAACTGACTTGGGATGTTTTGCATTTGATCGCAATTGTTGCGGTTAGCAAGAGTCATTGCCGACTTTTCTTTTATCCAAAAGGAAATGTTGAAAAGAACAGGAAAGACCTTTAAGATTATTTTTTTGAGTTCGGGGGGTAGATTATGAAAAGGGAAGGTGTTAACACCCTTTTCATCCATATTTATCCATGGGCTCTTAGTTGCTTGCTAGATCACTTGCTTTGTTTGAAAGTGTGCTTTATGGTTGTTTTTGAAAGTATTTTTGAAAGGCGCCTTCGTTTAGGCAAACTTTGTAATGGTTCTCGTATTGTAAGAACATATATAAAGTGTTGGACTTTTGAAAATATTTCATGTTTAGAAAGTGTTTGGTGTGTGTTTGTTTTGAAAGTGAGCAAGCAAATAAGAACGTTTCTACCTACTCAAAAGTCTTTGTTCATTTCTTCCTTCCTTTGATATTGCTATCTCGCGATTGATTGGTAAGAAACCTTATATTTGGATGTAAAGAGACGGACGTGGGTCATCGTATAGTCATGATAGCAATATTGTGAGATATCTTAGTATTTCTCTTTGAGGGACTAAGATCATTTGTAAGGCAACATTTTTAGCGTCATCAAGGGACTATGATCTTGTATTTTGATTGTTTTGCTAAGACATCCCACGCGCATAACATGACCATTTTTTAGGCAACAAGTGGAGTTAACCTTAGGGGTGCATGTGTGAATAATGTGTTTGAATTGCATGCATTTAGTCTTTGATTATGGGTTATCTACTTGTTGATTTTTTATTCCCATACAAATCCTAATTACTAGCATTTATATGAAAGCGATAAATTGCGGAAAGTAAATATTCTACGCTATTACAAACATTAGGGGGATGGGGTGTACAAATTTACAAATGGGGATTGCAAGAAATTAAAGTCCTAAATATCTATTACAACCATATTGAAATAATGTACAAGAAATGAAATGGAAAAGAGGATTTTTTTGGTTTTGGTTAAGAAACAAATAAATTTGCTTAAGAAAATATTTTTAGTCTTTTGGTTTTAAAAGAAATAAAATAAAGCATGTGAAAAAATATTTTTGGTGTTTTTAACTATTTAAAATAAAAGTAATATTAAAAATAATAAAAGGAAAAAGAATCAGATTCAGCGTATTGCTGAAAGGACCGAAGTAAGGGGCAGAAACTCTGACTCTGATGCGCTGCAAATCAGAAAGAAAATGTTAGTAGAAAGGGGGAAGGTCAAAAGTTTTGGGTCCGGGTACACTTAAAGTTCTGAGGTTGCTGGGAATTAGGGAAATAAAAAAAATTCTGATGCAACTGGCAGCCTAGAAGTTCTAATATTACTAGAAGGTCAGAAGTTCTGGTAGTTGAGAGTTTGGAAGTTTTGATGTAGCTAGAAATCTAGAAGTTCTAGTCCAGGGTCAATATTTTGACAAACAAATAGTAAATGTTTTATCTAGAAGTTCTGATCCAACTAATGGGGTGAAAATGTCAGGAAATGAACAAAAAAGGGTGTTTCTGGGGCTAGAACTCAGGACCCTTGAAATTCTGGCAGCAGATACTCAATGTCACAGTGAATGTTATGACATTGTATCTGACTTTCTACAAGGCAGTAAATCTAAAAGCAGTAAAGAACACAGTCAATTGTTTACCCAGTTCAGTGTGTAACAACACCTACTCTAGGGGCTACCAAGCCAGGGAGGAAATTCACTATAAGAGATATTAATTCAGGAATAAACCAACCAGTTTATCTCCTTCACTTAAGACCTACCCAATACAACTTCAATCTAAGTTCAACTTAAACCTGAGTTCCTACTCATTCCCCCTCAATCACAACAGTGATACTAAACAATTGACTAACGAAATTATGAAGACACTCTTCAGAACATACACTTGATTATGCTTCACGGCTTTTAATCAAGTAACGCAAACACTCGTGCTTCAAAGCTTTGAGTGATACATAAACCTAACTTGACTTTGCTTCAAAGCTTTAATCAAGTGACACAAACACTCGTGCTTCAAAGCTTTGAGTGATACACAACCCTTACAATCAAATCCTACTCCAAGTCACTTATCACAATGATAATTTCTTGGATTACAGTAGTTAAAACTATACAGACCCTTATTGATCTTCTGTCAAAAGTTGTCTTCACCAACAGTCATCCTGTTGAATATATAGGTCGCTGTTCTTCAGTCAGGGCTTCCACAAAAATAGCTAGGGTTAATTAGAGTTAACCTCAAGACTTGGTCACAGGACTTTATCAACCAGATTAGGGTTAAGCCAAGTTAACCTAAAGTCCACGTGAGACTCTGTACTGGACTGTGTAAACCAGTTTCCTGAAAAATCTCAGAATTAACAAAACTGCACAACTGTTAGATCAGTACAGGATGTCTTAACATTGGTTATGACAACAAGAATCCTGTTTACTGATTTTGGTAGAATGTAATAAATATGATCATTGCAAGATGATCAGCTAAACACTCAATTTAAGCAGCTTCTGTATGACATTCTTTTTCTGCATAATGTACCTAGTAACCCAGAATGTTATGACATCAGTCATGACATTCACACACCTGGTTTTACCAAAAAAACATGCCAACAACCAAACACTTACAAACTCCCCCTTTGGCAAATTTTTGGCTAAAACCCCTAAATAATCAGAGATTAGAAAGCAGCATAATTAATATGTCTGCAGAAAAAAATAATGTCTACCAAGTCTAATTAACACAAAAACTTCTCCCCCTCTTTAGCCATAAATAGGCCAAAGATACATGTACTTTTAGGTTATACAGTCATCCAAAAATAAAAACACAGATAAAAATTATAAAATCACTTGCAGCAACAGGTACCAGCAGCAAGGTTGTCATCTACACTGATCTTCAAGCACTGTCATCTTCAGAGGAGGCACTATCTTCAGCATTAAGCTGATCTTCAGCAGCATCCTCTTCCCTTCTTCGTCCTTCAGTCTCCTCCTGTTTTAGTCTAGCAATCAGGTCCTCAAGAGTCCTTTTCCTTGTATCCAGCTCTTTGCAGGTTTCCTTAAGCACAGATATAACATCAGTTCTCTTGGACTGAGTTTTGACAGTTGATGTCTCAGCTGATGTCATGACAATGTCAGGAACATGAGTTCCCTGAAATAGCTTGTAGTGCAACCCAAGAGCAGGGGCTCTTTTGCATACAATATCTTTTTCAACTAGAATGTCAGGATACTGAGCAAGGACTATACCACATAGGAGGGAGGGAAAGGCAATAGGGCCTTTAACAGTATAGCTTCCAGCATGTTTTAAAGTTTGATCAAAGATATACTTGCCATAGTCAAATTTTGTCCTGCTTCCAACAGCATAAATGAATCTTCCCAATCCTGTAGAGATGGTTGATTTATGGTTGGTGGGAACCCAGTTGGCTGCACCAATTTTATGCAGAATGGCAAATTTCATGCTCAGCTTGCTTGCATTCAGCTTCCCTTTTAAGGGCCAGCTCTTGACTTGATTTGCAGTGATGGTTTGGCATACTTGGTTGTCAGTAACCTCTAGCTCAGGGCAAGCATCATCTGGTCTTCCTAGGAATTTGTTTATTTCAGAGGGAGAGAAATTTACCTTTCTTCCTCTCACATAGACACATTTAAAGTCAGCTGACCTTCCATTAGCACACCCATCAGATAAATTCACTATGAATTCTTTGACAAGAACTTCATAGCAGTTGGTAAACTTTACCACAGTATTTATTAGACCAGCAGTTTTGATTAGGTCCATGATCTCCTTACATTCCATGGCACCCTTTTTCAGTTCTCTTTCCAAGGCTATCCTTTTCAAACAAACATACTTCCACCTGTTTGCATTCTCAGGATGGTGAAAGGAAATGTTGTCAGTGGGGACTTCAGGGACTTTAGACATTTTGCTTGATGGGAGTTTCCTTTTGAGAGGTATGTCTTCAGCATCAAATTCAAATTTTGATTCCTCATCAGAATCAGAGGGTTCAAGCTCTTTCCTTTTCTTAGCTATTGGTTGTCTCACAGGCTTTGAGAGACTACCAGCAGGTACTCGAGTTTTCACCTTCCCTTTTGACAATCCAGCCTTCACAGTTTCTACTCCAACATCAGCAGTCTTCTCTTTGGACATACATTTGGCAGCATCCTGCTTTCCCTTTCTGTTCATCATTCTTCTAGCTATGTTAGGGTTGATATTTGCAATTAGGTCATTGTCAGAGTATTCTTCATCAACATCAATAGTCGGGGTTTCAACATCCTTCTCAGAAGGGTTCTGGTGATCATCAAGATTTTCAGATGATTTCCTAATGTTGTCATCTGGTGTCTCAACATTCTGAGTGACATCTAGATTCATTTCAACATTTGGACTAGTAGCTTCTTGATTCAAAGGTACAGAAATGTCAGGTATCGAGTGATTCTCATTTAGAATCCTTGTAACAAGTCTAGCTATTGTTTTATGAACATAAGCTGAGCCTTCCCTATTTGATATTTCTGAGGGAACAGAAGATGGTTGAAAGGGATTACCAGATAAAGAAGCTTGAGACCTTCTTGCATGTCTTGTTCTCAGCTTTTTAAGCTTAGAGGGGTCAGCTGCCAGTTCACGAAGAAGAGTTATCTCCAGAACATCAGAATCCATGCAGTTTGTGATTGCCCTAGGTTCTCGATCAGAGGATGCGGAAGAAGCAGTCGTCTTTGAAGAGGATGATGTCATGGATAGTTGAGACATGTTGAGCGTCTTAGAAAACCAGTAACAGCGAGAGTAAAATCTTTGATTGAGAGAATGAAGATTGTTGCAGAGCTGAGAGAGGAAGGAGATAAATGAGTGTCTATTCAACTTCTTAACAATTGTGAAAGAAATAGAGAAACATATGATTAACCCAATCAAAATAGACTTAACAAAAAAATCTCCTTCATCCCTTGTCTTAAGCAAAATTAATTGCTACATTTCCTCATGTTGGCAAATACCCAACTTGCCCCTCAAATTTTCAAATTGATTTGCATCAAGTGCCTTGGTAAATATGTCAGCCAGTTGTAGTTCAGTGGCAACATGTTCCAGTTTAATCGTCTTCTCCTCTATAAGATCTCTGATGAAGTGATGTCTAATGTCAATGTGCTTGGTCCTGCTATGCTGAATAGGATTCTTGGAAATGTTGATAGTGCTCAGATTGTCACAATACAATGTCATAACATCTTGTGTGACATTATACTCAGTAAGCATTTGTTTTATCCAGATCATTTGAGAATAGCTACTACCAGCTGCTATGTATTCAGCTTCAGCAGTAGAGAGAGACACACAGTTCTGTTTCTTGCTGAACTAGGAGACAAGATTATTTCCTAAGAAGAAACATCCTCTAGAGGTGCTCTTTCTATCATCAGCACTTCCAGCCCAATCAACATCATAGTAACCAGTTAGAGTTGGTTCACATCCATGAGAGTACAGCAAGCCATAGTTGTAGGTTCCACTTACATACTTCAAAATTCTCTTCACTTGGTTGATATGACTTACTTTGGGATCAGCTTGGTATCTTGTACATACTCCAACTGCAAAAGCAATGTCAGGTCTGCTGGTTGTTAAGTATAGCAGACTTCATATCATGCTTCTGTACAGGCTTTGGTCCACCTTAACCCCACTTGAATCTTTGGATAGCTTTAAATGAGTAGGTGCATGAGTCCTTTTGTGACTGACATTCTCCATTCCAAACTTCTTGACAATGTTCTTTGCATACTTGCTTTGAGACAGAAAAATTGAGTCTTCCATCTGTGTGACTTGCAGTCCAAGAAAGTAGGTCAATTCTCCCATGAGGCTCATTTCGAATTCAGCCTGCATCTGGTCAGCAAAATGTTTAACCATTTTATCTGACATTCCCCCAAACACTATGTCATCAACATAGATTTGAGCTACCATCATATTTCCTCCTTCATTTTTGACAAAAAGGGTTTTATCCAAGCCTCCTTTTCTGTATCTTTTGTCAGAGAGAAATTTTGTCAGCCTGCCATACCATGCTCTAGGAGCTTGTTTCAGGCCATACAAAGCTTTCCTCAATTTGTAGACATGATCAGGGTAGTTTGGATCCACAAATCCTTTAGGCTGTTCCACATAAACTTCCTCATTTAAGTACCCATTTAGGAAGGCACTTTTTACATCCATCTGAAATAACTTGAACTTAAGGAGACAAGCAATTCCCAACAGGAGTCTGATTGATTCCAGTCTGGCTACAGGAGCAAAAGTCTCATCAAAATCAACCCCTTCAACTTGAGTGTATCCTTGAGCAATAAGTCTTGCCTTATTCCTGGTGACAACTCCTTCAACATCTGATTTGTTCTTGTAGATCCATTTTGTGCCAATGATGTTTGTTCCTTCTGGTCTAGGAACTAACTCTCATACTTCATGTTGTTTGAATTGGTTCAATTCATCTTGCATTGCTCCAATCCAGTATTCATCAGTTAAAGCCTCCTTAACATTTCTTGGTTCAATTTTAGATACAAAGCAAGAGTTTGAGATGATTTCTCTAGATCTTGTAATGACTCCACTGTTAGGATCTCCTATGATGAGTTCCTTAGGATGATCTTTCTGAATTCTGATGGAAGGGTCTTTGTTAGCTTCCTTTGATTCAGAATCTGAAGCAGTAGTGTTAGGTAGATCATCCTATTGAGTTGAAGTCTCAAAGAATGTCTCAACATCACAAGGGACATATGTTTCCTCATGATAATCATCAACTATGACATTTATTGATTCCATCATAACTTTGGTTCTGGAATTGAATACCCTATAAGCTCTGCTGTTGGTAGAGTATCCTAGGAATATTCCTTCATCACTTTTAGGGTCCATCTTTCTCCTTTGTTCACGATCTGTCAGAATATAGCATTTGCTTCCAAATACATGGAAGTACTTCACTGTAGGCTTTCTTCCTTTCCAGAGTTCATAAATGGTGGATGATGTTCCCTTTCTCAAGGTGACCCTGTTATGGACATAACAGGCTGTATTCATAGCTTCAGCCCAAAAATGAATAGGAAGTCTTTTGGCATGTATCATTGCTCTGGCAGATTCCTGTATAGTCCTGTTTTTCCTTTCTACAACTCCATTTTGTTGAGGAGTTATAGGTGAAGAGAATTCATGATTAATTCCTTCCGAGGAACAGAACTCATCAAACTTACCGTTTTCAAATTCCTTGCCATGATCACTTCTGATTCTGACAATGCACCCTTCTTTTTCTCTTTGAATTCTTTTGCACAGTTCTTTAAACACTTCAAATACATCAGATTTTTTCCTAATGAAGTTAATCCAGGTGAATCTGGAAAAATCATCCACAACAACATAGGCATATCTTTTTCCACCAAGACTTTCCACCTGCATTGGTCCCATCAGATCCATATGTAGAAGTTCCAGTACCTTAGAGGTGGTCAAATGTCTTGACTTTGGATGTGACATCCTAGTCTGCTTCCCAACCTGACATTCACCACAAACTCTCCCTTCATCAATTTGCAGTCTTGGAATCCCTCTGACTGCCTCCATGGATATAATCCTTTTCATTCCTCTTAGATGTAGATGACCAAGTTTTTGGTGCCACAGTTTCACTTCTTTTTCTTCTTTGGCAATAGAACACACAGAAGAGTAATTAGTGTTCTCAGGCTCCCACAAGTAGCAGTTGTCTTTAGATCTGACTCCTCTCATTACAACTTCTTGTTTCTCATTAGTTACAAGACATTCAGACTTGGTGAAGTTGACCTTGAATCCTAGGTCACATAATTGGCTTATACTTATGAGATTAGCAGTCAAGCCTTTTACCAGCAATACTTCATTTAGGTTTGGAACTCCATGACAGTCCAAGTTTCTAACTCCTTTGATTTCTCCTCTAGCACCATCTCCAAAGGTCACATAACTAGTAGTGTGAGGTTTAACATTATTAAGAAGATTCTTGATTCCAGTCATGTGTTTAGAGCATCCACTGCCAAAGTACCAGTCTTCCTTTGCAGAGACTCTAAGGGAGGTGTGAGCTATCAGGGCAGTAGCCTTTTTCTTCCACTGTTGAGTATATGGTACCTTGTTAGACTTAGGTTTGACAACTGGGGTCTGATTAGGATATCCATATAATCTGAAGCAAAATGGCTTTATGTGACCAAACCTCCCACAATGATGACATCTCCATCTTTGATACTTTTTCTTCATATTTCTCTGTTCTCGATGTTGAGTTCTATGTTGTGACATCTGCTTTGACATTTGTTTATCAGGCCTGATCTTCTTCTTGTCTATAACAAATTTCTTTGCTGCCACAAATCCTAGACCAGACTTGTTTCCCACATTTTGTCCAATCTGAAGGATTTCTTCTAATTTTTCAGTTCCATTTGTCAGCATCTTGACATATTTGGTCATCTGGTCCAGTTTTGAGTTTAGCATTTGAACTTCCCCTTCTAGATGACTTATAGTATCAATGCCTGCCTTTTTCTCAACCTCTAACTTTATTATGAGTTTTGTTTGTCTCTCATTTTGCTGACAAACTTCAGCACTTCTGATACATAACTTCTTGTAGGAATCAACCAGTTCTTCAAATGTCAATTCCTCATCACTAGAGCCATTATCAGAGTTATAAATACCAGTTAGTGCAGTAACTAGTTTGACATATTCTTCTTCAGAATTACTTTCTGAATCACAGTCAGACCAAGTAACAGACATTCCTTTCTTTTGTTTCTTAAGAAAGGTAGGACATTCAGCTCGAATGTGCCCATATCCTTCATATCCATGGCATTAAATTCCTTTTCTTTGATTTCCCTTCTCTTCAGACTTTGGTCTTATGCTGGATTCATAGGATCTGTTAATGTCAGAAGGAATGTTCTTAACATTTGACCTTGACTTTGGGTCCATTCTCTTGATGAGTTTGTTGAATTGTCTTCCAAGCATGGCTATAGCTTCTGAAATATTTTCTTCTTCATCCTCCTTGTTTTCATCTTCAGTATTAGATACAAGTGCTATGCTCTTGTTTTTCTTGTCGACATTGTCACTGATCCTCATCTCAAAGGTCTGAAGTGACCCAATGAGTTCATCCACCTTCAAATTGCAGATATCCTGAGCTTCCTCTATAGCAATCACCTTCATTGCAAATCTTTTAGGCAAGGATCTGAGAATCTTTCTCACCAGCTTTTCTTCTGACATCTTTTCTCCCAATGCTCCTGAGGTGTTGGCAATCTCCAAGATGTTCATGTGAAACTCATGAATGGTCTCATCTTCCATCATCCTTAGGTTCTCAAATTTGGTAGTCAGCATCTGAAGCCTTGGCATTTTTACTTTGGATGTGCCCTCATGAGTAGTTTTGAGAGTGTCCCAAACTTCCTTGGCCAGTTCACATTGATGTACTAGTCTGAATATGTTTCTATAAATTCCATTGAACAAGGCATTTAAGGCTTTGGAATTACCCAGGGCTAACTCATCTTCTTCTTTGCTCCATTCTTCCTCAGATTTCAGACTGATTGTCCCATCTTTCTCAGTTATGGTGGGATGGTTCCATCCTTTGTCAGCAACTCTCCAAGCCTTTTTGTCCAGTGATTTTAAGAAGGCAATCATACGAGGTTTCCAGTAGTCATAATTTGATCCATCCAGAATGGGTGGTCTGTTTCCAAAAACTCCTTCTTTGTCCATAGCGCCAGAAAATAATATCCCTAGATCTCACCCAGTAAGACAGGCAGGGTGCCCGCTCTGATGCCAATTAAAATTCTGGCAGCAGATACTCATTGTCACAGTGAATGTTATGACACCGTATCTGACTTTCTACAAGACAGTAAATCTAAAAGCAGTAAAGAACACAGTCAATTGTTTACCCAGTTCAGTGTGTAACAACACCTACTCTGGGGGCTACCAAGCCAGGGAGGAAATTCACTATAAGAGATATTAATTCAGGAATAAACCAACCAGTTTATCTCCTTCACTTAAGACCTACCCAATGCAACTTCAATCTAAGTTCAACTTAAACCTGAGTTCCTACTCACTCCCCCTCAATCACAGTAGTGATACTAAACAATTGACTAACGAAATTATGAAGACACTCTTCAGAACATTCACTTGATTATGCTTCACAGCTTTTAATCAAGTAACACAAACACTCGTGCTTCAAAGCTTTGAGTGATACATAAACCTAACTTGACTTTGCTTCAAAGCTTTAATCAAGTGACACAAACACTCGTGCTTCAAAGCTTTGAGTGATACACAACCCTTACAATCAAATCCTACTCCAAGTCACTTATCACAATGATAATTGCTTGGATTACAGTAGTTAAAACTATACATCCCCTTATTGATCTTCTGTCAAAAGTTGTCTTCACCAACAGTCGTCCTGTTGAATATATAGGCCGTTGTTCTTCAGTTAGAGCTTCCACGAAAATAGCTAGGGTTAATTAGAGTTAACCTCAAGACTTGGTCACAGGACTTTATCAACCAGATTAGGGTTAAGCCAAGTTAACCTAAAGTCCACGTGAGACTCTGTACTGGACTGTGTAAACCAGTTTCCTGAAAAATCTCAGAATTAACAAAACTGCACAACTGTTAGATCAGTACAGGATGTCTTAACATTGGTTATGACAACGAGAATCTTGTTTACTGATTTTGGTAGAATGTAATAAATATGATCATTGCAAGATGATCATCTAAACACTCAATTTAAACAGCTTCTATATGACATTCTTTTTCTGCAGAATGTACCTAGTAACCCAGAATGTTATGACATCAGTCATGACATTCACACACCTGGTTTTACCAAAAAAAACACGCCAACAACCAAACACTTACAACCCTTAACACTAATGTCTTATGCATGCGCTCTCTACCACTGGGGTGGATATACATTCGGTATTAGAAGCAGAAACATAAACACATATTACAATGTAAACTCTGATGCTGAATCTCGTCTCCCTCTCTATGCCAGTCAGAGCATATGCAACTTAGCCATTTCTCAACAAAACAGAAAATGCACGCATAACAGTTATGGCAGGTTTTATCATGGTTTCAGAAATATAAAGTATCAGAATTATAAATCAGAGGCAAGCATAAATTCACTAATCTTAATTCTAGATCCTAAGTTCCTCAAGAAGTTCTGAACTGAAACTTTCTCTACTTAGGAAAAAATACATGAAATCTATGAATATGTACAACATCAGAGTCAGGATGTCTACATTGTATTTTTGCACATGCAAACCTAACAATGCCTAAGTGATCAGATACAAGTCAGAAGAACTTACCTTGCAGCTGGAAATTATTCTATGAACTAAAGCTTGGTTCTGACTGTTGTGATGTTCTGGCCAGCTTCCTCACGTGCTCAGAAGGTTGGGACAACCTTTAACTTGAGTTATGAATGGTTGGAAAATTCTAGAACAGCCAAGAAGCAAAGTTATGATTTTGAAATGGAAGTTGGTGGAGATGGAATTGCAGTATGAAAACAGAAGTTGGGATGACTTCTAATTGTGTATCATAAACTATGTTGATGATTTGGTCGAGAAACACTTGAGGAAAATTGGAATTTGAATGCAAAAATCAAAGACTAGCAAGTTTTGTATTTAGGCTGCAGCTTCAAGTTCTTGGAAGATTTTAGCAAGGTTTTAAGGCTTTTCTTTTCAATTTTTTCGACCTCTTTACAGTTGCAAATGAAGTTCAATTTATAGGCAAGTATTTAGTAGCTTGGAAAAGCCAAGGGTACAACCATCATATGCTAGGGCGCTGACTTGTTCTTGAAGCAAGTTTAAACAAGTATGGTGGTTAGCAGCTTTAGCCGCGCTTAAGCTGGATTTGTAAGCGTGAATTAAGGAAAAGTAACCTCAGAAGCAAAGGTAAAGCATGGGCCCATCATACACTTGTACAAAAGTTTGCTTTTCATGGATATCAATGATATTTCTATGCCACACGTGGGGGAATCCTTTGGTTAAAGACTCAAAAGTGAGTGTGAGTATTAAATAATGATGAGATTTATTAAAACAGAAAACCTGCAATATGAGATTACGTATCATAGCTTAATCTGGATCAGAAGTTCAGCATCAGCGTAACTTAGAACAAATATCCAATTTCTGATCTTTGAACCTCCCTGCTCCAGCATGTTCTGAAGGAGTTCTCAGACTTTTCAGAAAGCTTGTAATATGCTTTGCAGACTTTCTTTAAATTACTCTTGCAAACTCTGGCTGAACCTACGTGAAAACTAGCCCAAAAGTTGTAACCAAATCCTGTCTTGGAAATGTCCAGAATTTGCTGAGTGCTTCAGCTTCATGGACGTGTCTTCATGGATATATAACTTGAAATCCCAATATTTATAAGAAAAGTTCTGTTCTGCAATGTTTTAGATCTCATTGAGATCTATAACTCTTGTATCAGAATTTCTTCTAGAATCAGTTTGTATCATGGTGAAAACCTGGTCAGAAGTTCTGAACTTATCATATTTCCTAAACACTTAGAAAAATTTCTAAGTATTTAGAACTTTGACTTTTCCAAAGCAAATTTGAATCTTGATTTTCTTAATGACACAAACTTCATATTTTAACATATCTTGATGAAATATGATTCTTGAAACTTGATTTTGATCCAAAAGTCAAAGTTTAACTTTTCAGCATGCAATTGACCATTTTGCCTTTGTGCCAATTCCAACCCTAAATTGATGTATCAGTGCTGCAAACTTGATGTCATGGAAGATCTTATGAGAAGATCCTTGAGAAGTGAGAGGACAAATTTTGGGGTATAACAGGGTGTAATGCAGCCTGGGCGCTAGGCCCATTAGGCCGAGTCCAAGTTAGTTTTTTTAGTTATTCATTATCTCAAGTTCCAAACAAATTGAAATGGGCCTAAGGAGTGATGCAATTCGGCCCAGCAATAAAGGGCTTTTTGTTCAATTGTACAGGTTCACAAATATATGTATGGACTAGGCTTAAGGATAAGCCCAACGAAATCAATGTCTAGTCCAACATCTCTTCCAATTTTTAGCATGGTGTTTGTTGTACCCCAAAATTTGCCCTCCCATATTCTTTAAGAAATTGCCAAGCCAAGCTGCAAAATTCCCCCAGGGTTGCACAGTGCAAAGGTCTCCTATACAGTCAAAACTAGGGTTTGTGTTCTGATCAAGAAAATGAAGTTTTCAAGGGCCCAATAAAGTCTCATATGCCTACAAATATGGTCAAGCATCCTCATATCAAGTTTCAAGGCATTCAGCACAAAATTGCACAGTCAAAAACCCTAATTGCACTACAGTCAACTGTAGGGGCAAAATGGTCATTTGACAGTCAAAATTTCAAATTTTTGGTCAACATATCATTTTGAAGCCACAAACATCATTTGATCAATGCTTGATCATGGGTCTCAAAATTTGGCTCAGAAATCATCAAGATTGCAAAAGTTTCCTTATTTGGACAGCTGAAAAAGTCAACTGAAATTGACCAGGGCATAACTTTCACATGGATTATCAGAAAAATTCCATCCAAAGCTCATTTTGAAGAGAAAGACATTTCCTACAACTCATCTTCATACTTCAAGTCCAAGAAATGCTCTCACAAAAAGTTATCAATTTCAACATTATAGGTTATTTTCAAAAGTCAACAAAAAGGGACTTTAAGTCAAAGGCCATAACTTGATATTGGTAAATCAAAATGACATGGGACCAAAGGCATTGGTTAGAGGACTCAAAGACCTTTCCAAAATGTCCAAGAACATGAGAAAAGCTTAAAAATTGAGCAAGTTATGCCTAAGTTGGGAAATTTTTGGATATTTTGAAAAGTCAACATTACTTCAAATGACCTAAAATTGCTAATGGGCCCATTTTTCTTCCATGATTCATCATTCCAAGCATGTGCACGACCACTTGGCCCAAAGGGAAGTATTTTCTCATTTTTTATTTATTTATTTGAATTATTATTTATATTAATTCATTTAAATCATTTAAATATATGAAAAATATCTAACTTGACCTAACCAATCTTTTTATACATGTTTTGGACTCAATATTTCGTGCTTAGCTAAATGTGGAAAGATTTGGAGTGATTGGATCCTAATTGACACAAAAAGCACATGGAAAAGATATGGAAGAATCTTAACAAATCAAATTTTCAAAAACAATGAATGCCATGGATTGGATTGGTTTTTCTTGACCTAATTGACTCAGTACATATGCTAGATGAGAACCCTAATCACAGGAGACACAAAGCTGCGCAGAAGAGCTAAGAACAAACTTGGAAATTTCTCTCAAAAAGTCAATTCTGAAAACAAGGTTAGAGAGCGATTCAAGACCTAATTTTCATTCCAATAGCTTCCTTGGAGACCATTGATCACATTCCAATCGAAAACAACAATCCAGACGCGAGGAATTGGTATACAGAATGCAATATGTTTCGTGAAAAATTCATAATCATACTTTGAAATTTAGGCATTTTTATGGCATTTCAATTATTGATTCTTATTCCTTGAATGATTATGAAGCTAACCAAACTATTTGATTGTATTTTTATGCACCCTATGTGAATCCACCATTAGCGTTTTTTAGGGTTCAAGAAGCTTGAAATTAGGGCTTTTGAAACGAGGCAAAATTAGCCCTTGAGACCACCACCATCCAACTCATCGCGTCTGGACGAAGGAGACACCACACTCGCGATCAATTTATGAACACTATAGTGCTATTCGCTATTTTTTCTAAAGCCACCTAATAGAACGCGTCTAAAACCGTTGCCATATGTTCTTGTTTCAGAAAAAAGAAAACACGCGAGGAAGATGATGTGTTGGCGAAAGCTGGTTGGTCTGTTTGAAAAATGGCGCGCGGACCCACTAACGTTTTGCTTTTCTTTTATATTATCTATTTGTTACTAATATATCAAAAGAGTTTAATGGCTCAGCTGGCAAGCGCTGATTGCGTTGACATCCAAGACCTGGGTTCGAGCCCTAGGTCTGCGTTATTCTTCATATTATTTTTCCACAGGAATTCATGTGCGTTTTCAATGTCAAGGCACAGCGTATACCTCCATAATCCAGCCATACACGCGTCCTGGGAGATCAAATCAAAGGCAGGGATTCAAAGAACACAATAAACCCTAGTCAACGTTGCCACACGTGTCATGCAAAAAGTCAGAAGGGCCATGCTTAACTGGGCCAGATTGCTAAGGCCTATACCTCCATATTGGGACTTCCACCCCCCCTGGTTTGCAAATTCTCCATATTTTCTTTATATTTTATTTTTTCAATTATTGTTTTATTTATTTTATTGTTTTGATTTAATTAATTATTTTTTTACAAAATACAAAAACCTCATAAAAATCAGAAGAGATAAAAATATAATAAATACTTTATTTTAATTATTTTCATAAACAAATTGCATGTAAATAAATTAATTTAAATTAGGGTTGCAACATTAATTCTTTTCATAAAAAATCTAAAAAAGGTAGAACTAGGTTTAATTGATAATTATTATTCCTTTAATTTTCTTTTTTACCATAATATTATTATTTATTTATTTTTATAATTAAATTGTACATAAAAAAATTAGGTTTAATTTAGGTTTTAATTTAATATTTTCACAATAAATTTAAAAGCCATTAGAATTAGGGTTTGCATTCAATTTTCATTTTAATTAATTCTTTTTCTATTAAATCTTTAAAAAAACATAAAAATACCAAAAACATTTTCTTTTAATTTTAATTTTAATTCCTTATTAATTTAATTTTGCAAAAGGGTCCAACGCCCTCGTTTCGATTTAATTTCGCATATTTATTTTTATTTTGCTTAAATAATTATGTACCTCTCCCGAAGCCTTGTAACATTTTAACTACTTCTCGCACTTTACTTTATTTAATTTCTTTATTTTTTCGTCAAATCGGGTCCTGGTTAATTTTGGCGATGTGGACCCGCGCCATTTGTAATAGCTTAGATTTACTTTTCTCGCAAATATTTTAACTGTTAAACAAAGCATGAAAGAATGTATGGACTTAAAATAAAAACAAGCGTAGAACACCGATAACATGACAAGACAAATACAAATGAAAACGACACACGAATCGCACACACCACCCCTAGGGTACGCCTCACTGTTGCCTTACCTCGAAAGGTGGTCGTCGAGTAGAGGATGTCTTAGTAAGTCCTCATGATCCGGGAACCTGGCATGAGGGTAGCTTCTAAGGTGTCTTCCTATTGCTCTGGTGATCACCATGTCCCGAACCTCGAATTGACCCGAACACCTCCAACGGTGGTGCTACCTACCTCTCAATGGTGGGATGACACTACTTTAAAGGACATTTACACAGACGAATTCCTTAGGGTAGGTAGACAACTCGTGGATACTTGCTCTCTTCAAAACAAACAAAAATCTTTTCACACCGACACTTTTCAAAAGCTTTCAAAACAATTTTTCAAACACTCTGATACAAGAGTCGAATTGGAATTTTCAAAGAAACTTTTTAAAACCCACAGTTGAAAAGCAAACAAACCATTTTGAAAACACAAATGAGCAAGTATCTAAGAGCCCATGGATAACCATGGATAGAAAGGGTGCTAACACCTTCCCTTTCTATAATCTACCTCCCGAACCGAGAGCAATCTCTATAAGGAATTTTTCTGTGCTTTTGTCCTTTCCATTTGGAGAAAATAAAAGACGGTGGCGACTCTTGCTTCCGCGACATTTCGCGAACCAGCGTTAAACAGTCAGTTCCAGATCCACCGATCACAGTGTTGTACTGATTATTACAATTTTTTAAAATAAGAATTAAATAAAAAATGAAGGGAATTAGGTTAACTTTGGGTGACGGTCCCAATTCTTCTTCCTCTCTCGAACGAACGTGGCAGTTATTTCTCTTCCATCCTCTCCATCTTCATCTCAGAGTCGCATATCCTTCTTCGTCTCAGAGTTCGTCTCATAGGCGCTGTTCATCTCCTTGAGGTTCAAACTTTACCAAACTCAACATTAACGGAACGCCAAATCACACGCTCTCAGCTTGTTTGAATAACATAGCTTATCTTCATTCTAGCAAGAACAATGAAGAAAAGATGAAAACGGAGAAGGAATGACTTACCGGTCGGAGTCGCTCTGACAATGCCTCGAATGTGATATCAAAAACCAAAAATACAGATAGGAGAAACTCAGGTATACACTCGTTTCAATACTTCGTCTTCTTATATCTTCCTTTTTTCCCCAAGAATCATTGTTATTGTGGCAATGTTGATTTTGATGTGCAGAATTTGCACGTCATCAAGGAAGATTGCCGTGAGGCTGGAGTATGCGATTCATAGATGAAGACGATGTTAAAGCGTGATTTGTAGAAGAACTGTGAATTTGATTCGGTGGAAGATGAAATAATTCTCTCAGGTTTTGATTTTTGTTAGTGATGATGATCGCAAAGGGATATTGAAGAATTCTTGTGATGAAGTTGTGATGGTGGTTAGAGGCAAGTATCTGAGGGAGATGAAGATTGAATTGAGATACAGGTTGGGAGAGTGAAAGTGTTGAAAGATGAAGGTGATGAGTTGGTTACAGAGATGAAGAGGAAGTAGAGAGAATTGAGAGAGATTTTCTGTGGAGTTTTTCTGGTTTTTTTTATCTGGTGAGTTTTTTTCTTTGATTTCTTTGTGAGTTTATGAATTTGTAAATAATGAATCCTCTATTATGAGTATCATGTTTTTTGTTATATGGTTCCAGACTTGAGAAAAGTTTGTTAGATTCAGTTACTGAGTTGGCCAGTTAGTTTCAGTTTTGTTTGTTAGAGTTAAATTGTTAGTTTGTTGGGCCATTATAGAACCCGTTGTGAGGTTAAAACAGTTAGTTGAAGGGAAACTCTATTTTCTGTTTCTGATTTAATTTTCTCATTTTGATTCAGGGAGGTTTGGTTCAAGTTTTTGATAAAAAACTCGATTAGATGTAGGTTATATGTGGATAACTGATTTTGTCTGAGTTTCTGGATTGAGTTTTATAGGTTAACTAGGACTAGTTTTGTAAATGCAGGGCTGATCATTCTGATTGAGTGATGTTAAGAAAATTAGGAAATGTTAGCTTGAAGCTGAAATTTGTTATATTTTGTTATGAATGCCTTCCCAATTTTCCTTCCCTTTGTATTTCCTCATTGAACAGGGCTGTGAGACTGGTGAACTGGTTTGAATGATATTCTGTAACAACTTGAAATTGTAATGGGTTTTTCTTTCAACCGACAATTTAAATATTTATAATGATGTATTGGATATTTGAAGTCATGGTACTTTGATCTAAAAAAGTACGCCTCATGAATCTTTGAACTCACATGATACTTCTTTCAAAAGATTCAACGTGATTTTCCTTTCTAAGTTTAGGACTTGAATTCTCAACTTCCTTTGACTTTGCACCCAAATATGAATCATTATGTCTTGCTTTTGAAGGAACCTTTGGACATGTGAAATGAGGTTGAACGACGATGAATGACACTTGAATGCCTCTTAAGAAAACCTTATGCACAAACCCTTCAATTTTGCAAGCAAAATTTGATTTACTTAAACACATTAGGCAACTTGAATAAATACTAACTAATCAATAAATCCAGATCAATTATTCCAATTCAATCTCAATTCCAAGCCAACTTGTATTGCAAAAAACAAGTAATAATGATGAGAACCAAAATTGCCTTAATTTGAATGAGTCCATAAGTTCATCTCCCATGCCATTACTTGCACTTGTATTTCACTCCAACACAACAAAAATGCGTTGAAGCGTCTTTGAAACTGAAAATGATACTTGTAGCAGAGGAAAACACCTCTGATGAACCTCAATTGAATTAACAAGCGCAAGCACCAGTTATAAGAACCCTAATCCTCTTAAGATGAATTTGAGATGCTGAGAAGGCCCAAGCCCTAGCTTACAAGGTCTTTATTTGAGGTATTGATGAAAAGCCTTGCATTAACAAGTCACAACCCTTTAATGGAGAACTCGATGATCTTTGTAACTTGATGATAATAAAACTCTCAGTGATCATGAACACAAAAAACTCTAGCTCCACAAACCATAATTGACGATGGAACCAGTTGATTCTTCCGGTGAAGATGAGAGCTTAAAAGCACAGAGAAAACCCTAACTTCAAGATCCTTGTTCCCATACCAAATTTATTGATTAGTGATGCATGTTGTGTTAGATGTCCTAAATGGATATTATGTACATGAGATTTATGGGAAACATAAGTCAGATGATTCTTATAGAAGGGTATGACAAATTTGAGGTATTACAGTAGGTCTTGACGATTCATTCTGGTCAGGTACGAGCAGAAACTATAGGAAAAAATTGGTTAGTTAGATATTAAAATTGAAAATTTAGATTATTTAAAAAAAAATCTTTAACTTGAGTATGTAAATTAAGATTAAATTTTTATTATTTTAATTTTTTATAGATGTAAATTTTTTTAAAGTGAAGCGCGATAGTTTAGTGAGGATTTATTTTAATAAGTGGATAGTTGATATAGTGTATAAGTCTTGAAAATATTGAGTTCTTAATACTGTTTTTTAACTTTATAAGTTGAAAAAAATTGAGTTCTTAATATAATTCTTTTTTTAAAGATATCATTTTGATTGAATCAAATGGCTAGTGTAAAGAAGTGCATATATATATATATATATATCAATTAAATTCAATTGCAATACGTAAACTCCTTGTTCGAAGAAAAGTATGAGTTGATAGTTTTTAAAACAAAATCCCACAGTTATAGGCGCTTTCCCGTCGTAGAGTGAAGCCATAACTGTAACTAAGGAGGTCACTGACCGAGATCTAATCCTGTGCGGCAATGCCTCACCGTAACAACTCTACGCCACTCCCCTTAGTCGTCACCCTAAACTGCATCGAAGATTGTTCCCTCGAACTCGATTCCCTCTCCGGCGTCGCCGCCGTCGAGCACGTCCCTCTCAGCCGTCTCTCCGATGGCAAGATCGAGTCCGCCGCTGCAGTTCTCCTTCATTCTCTCGCGTATCTCCCACGCGCAGCTCAGCGCCGGCTCCGCTCCTACCACCTCATCCTCTGCCTTGGATCCGCCGACCGCTCCGTCGACTCATCCCTCGCAGCTGACCTCGGTCTCCGTCTCATCCATGTAGATACCTCCCGTGCGGAGGAGATCGCTGACACCGTGATGGCGCTGTTCCTTGGTCTCCTCCGACGCACTCACCTGCTCTCTCGCCACGCGCTTTCCGCTTCTGGTTGGTTAGGCTCCGTCCAGCCTCTCTGCCGAGGGATGCGGCGGTGTCGTGGTCTTGTTCTTGGGATCGTTGGTAGATCTGCTTCTGCTAGGGCTTTGGCTACTCGCAGCCTGGCTTTCAAAATGAGCGTTCTCTATTTCGATGTTCACTCGGTACTTTCTTCATCAATTAGTTTATTTTTCTTTCTTTTTTTAGTTTAGCACTTTTAAGTTTGAAATTTAAAATGTTAATTTGTTGTTTACCTGTTTTGATTTCTTGATTAACAAGTGATTAGTAATGACATTCTTCTTCTGTTAATGATATCGATTATCTTTTGTTGAAAACAATTGGACAGCTATTGGTTTTTAGGTTTTTGCGCATTTTGGAGTTCATGATTTACATGTTAATTTTGAGAAATGGTGAATTGTTGACGTGCCTTCTCCTTTTTGGGTAAATCAAAGGGAATGAGAATGAGATGCTCTGTTTTTAACATGAGCTAATAGCTTCCAGTAATTGTAAATGTTATCTTTGTTTTCAGGTTTTTGTGCCCTATGATTACTTTTGTTGCAACATGAATGTATGTTTTATTCATGTGTAGTACTATACACATTTGTGACACTATCAATCAGTGTTGTTAAATAGCGCTCATGGCGGTGCCATGTCGGATATTGGTGGCAGGTTTTAGGTTCTCTGTCATGTTCAAATATGTGAAGGATGGTGACACCATGATGCCATTTACCGATATGGCAGTGCCATATTTCGGTTGTTATTGCGGTATTTTGGCTCTCCGCCATTGACCACCATCCGCCATAGATAACACTACTCTCAATAGACCATCTGTAGCTTGATTTACTGAAGAGGAAAGTAAAGAAAAATCTTACCCCCTTATTTGAGTTTTTTTGTTTTTGTTTTTTTGTAGCGAATAATATATGAATGTTTATGGTGAATTGAAAATATGATAACAATATAGATTGACTATGAAGAATTTATCTAAATCCTCTGAAATTCTTCTCCAATACAATTTTTGAGGTCCCCGAAATTAGGAGGATTTTGTATTATGAAGAAAAATAAACATCCCAAAGCCTTCACCTCCCAAAGCCCTCAATTCCTTCCATTTCATTCTTATTTCAAAATCCTTCCCTCCTCCACTAAACTCTCAACCAGACCCTAACGGTATTTATTCTAGGAAGCTCATTATATCACGGGAATATGTACATTCAATGATTTTCTTAACAAGTGTGCATAACCTTATATGATATTTAGAATAAGAGGGAGATAACAACAATTTATCATGACTTGAACTAGGGACTTCTAGCTAAATTCTGTGCAGACCAATGTAGTAAAAAACGAGTGTTGGGTCGTAAGATCTTACGTGCTGGGGTGGCATTTTAGGGCTAGGATCTAGGAAAGATCTTTCTTTGTTGTCGCCATAGTCAAGATCGAGTTTTTTTTAGTAAGACCGTAAAAAAAATAGTGCTGGGCCTTTTTTTTGTTTGGGCTGTCTAACCATGTTATATTTATGTTTTTTGAGCTACTTATTTTGAACTTATCTTTTGAGCTTATTAGATTATGGATGATGGTTATGCATTATTAATTAAATTAGTTGAATGTTGTGATTTATAGGTTATTTTGTTCATGTGTTATAATTTTCATGTTTTTGTCCATGTGAATTTATCATTTTGCCCTTCGGCAAGATCTTAAGTGCCGTGCTACGATCCTAGTTTTACGATCTTTCACAGGCCGTCTGATCCTACTTAAGATCCCGTGCTTGACTACCTTGATGCAGACCAAATGCTAATCCTGAACAGAATCACAGATGACCGGATTCTATGATTTTGCCTTACTTTGTTTACAATCTTGCTCTCACAGGGACAAGGAAAAATGAACTTCCCTCCCGCAGCTCGAAAAATGGATACGCTTAATGATTTACTTGCTGCAAGTGACCTTATATCGCTCCATTGTGCTCTAACAAATGAGACAATGCAGATTATTAGTGCGGAATGTCTTCAACATGTAAAGCCTGGTATGTACTTATTTATGTTTTGGAGATTTTCCTTTGAATCTGTTGGATATTGTGGTTTGAATTCACTTAACGAATTTATTGTCTTTGTAATTTCAACAGGTGCTTTTCTTGTAAATACTGGTAGTAGTCAGCTTTTAGATGATTGTGCTTTAAAGCAGCTTTTGATTGATGGAACCATAGCTGGATGTGCTTTGGATGGTGCAGAAGGGCCTCAATGGATGGAAGCATGGGTATGGTAAATTTAGGTTTTGTATATCCATCAAAAGAACAACAAAACTATTATCTAGGATCACTAACTAATAACTACGTCTCTTATTTTTTCACTGCGGTATAACCATTTTATGCCAGCACATGCCTGCAGTTGTTGGGCATGCATCCATCTATCCGTAAGAAGAACAGATCTATTCTCTAGCTTGGATCACTAACTAATAACTACATGTCTTATTTTTTTCACTGCGGTGTAACCAATTTTATGCGAGCACATGCCTGCAGTTGTTGCGCATATATCTATCCATCCATATATCTGTGTGTGATATTCATTGGACTTCTCATAGTAAAAGATACCTTGTCAGTGGCAGTTACAATGTTGATTTAATCATGCATACTGATCAATAACAAATGGCACCCTATCCCCCTAGAAAAATTTCAACAAAAAATGATTGTAAATAATGATGGTGTTCTAGGGTGAATATTGCTGGTACACCATAAACAGGACCTGGTATAAACTGATTTTAGAATGGAAAATGATAATCAGGATGGAAGTGTGTTTCTCTACAAAAGTTATACGAAATATCACATCACTTTTGCTTTAAAATTTATATTTACCCTATTCAGTATTTATTATCTATGGTAATCCAGTAACCCTAGCCATTCACTAACCAGTTCTTGATATTTTGTATGGAAAACTTAATACAAAATAACATTCCTATTTTTAGAGTTTTATAATTGTTCAGTAAAGCATGGATGGAATGAATGAGAAACTTTATTAGGAAAATATCAGTTTTGCAAAAGATTGACAATTTAATTGGAATATTGGTTATGCAAAATATTTTTAACATTTGCTGGCCACTATAGTATGTTGATTAGAATATCTCTGTTAATGCACATCAGTGAAAGTTTTAGGGTCCAGTTGCTTATATTTTTTTTTGAAAGAGAAGCACCTCTTAATTTAACTTAAAGGCGTGTTAAAAGTGTTATAATTATGCAAGTATTTTAAAATGAAAAAGAAATCTAAAGAAAAACCACTTATGTTTTTCTCAGAAGTTTAACAGCTCTAAAAGAATATTGTATCATTGAATTGAATCACTTTTAAGCTTAAACAAACAAGCCTAAAATAAAAAAGTAATATTAACATATATTATTGTATTTCTTTTTCAGGTTAAGGAGATGCCTAATGTTTTGATACTTCCACGAAGTGCTGATTACAGTGAAGAGGTTTGGATGGAGATAAGGGAGAAAGCTATATCTATATTGCAGACATTCTTCATTGATGGAATTATTCCAAAGAATGCTCTGTCTGACGCAGAAGAAGAGAGTGAGGTGGATGATGAAAATGAACAATCTGATCAACAATACAAAGAAAATACTCTACAGATTATTGTTAGAGAGCAATTAGATGATGTTTACTCAAATCCCGAAAGCTCCCAAAAGAAAGTAGGTGAAGTCAAAGAGTCTTCATCCCAGCATCAGGTTTCAAGTTTGACTCTGAGTACATCTGCTCGATCTGAAGGAAGGCGCAGCAGGTCAAGTAAAAAAGCCAAAAAGAGGCATATCCGTCAAAAGTCTCAACAAAAATCAGATCCTTCCGCATTGGAGAAAGAGGGAACATCTCAGAGAGATGATACTGCTATGAGTGGCAGCGATCAAGCTTTGAGCTCCAGCTCTGAAGACTCAAGAAGTAGAAAGACTCCAGTAGAATCTATACAAGACCCGATTGCCACTCAAGCTCTAAAGTCAAGCGCAAGACTTAGTGGAAAATCTACTGAACTTTTGAAAGACGGATGTATTATTGCTCTGCATGCAACAGATCGCGCTGCATTTTATGTATCAAGGCAAAGAGTTAAAGGCGGAGGTTGGATCCTAGATTCCATGCCAGATGTGTCAAAAAGAGATCCTGCTGCACAGTTCCTAATCATCTTCAGAAATAAGGTTTGTTTGAAGGCTCCTTACACTTATCCAAGGAACTTTTGTCCAGCATATATTTCATCAAGTATTTTAGACTTGTATAAGGTGTCTTGATTTTTCAACTCAACTTTTAACGCACGTGCTTCAGGACACAATTGGCTTGCGATCTCTTGCTGCCGGTGGAAAATTATTACAGGTAATTGCATTATAAAGCTTGGAGTTTTCAGTTTTGCTGTTTTTGAGTAGTATATTTTAGATGAAAGCTAAGATTGGGATACACCACTCCCTCTATTATTTATATCATTACATTGCTAATGAAGTTGATGCCTTCTCTTTCGGTATACACATTTTTGCAGATCAATAGAAGAATGGAGTTTGTATTTGCTAGTCATAGTTTTGATGTGTGGGAGAATTGGACATTGGAAAGTTCCATAGATGAATGGAGACTGGTGAACTGTAGAAACCCATCAGTAAGTGCTCTTTGTTATCCTTTCAAATGGTTTCCCTGCTATCTGCTGACTGTTTAAGGGCTTTGCATGTTGGAGACATAGAACTATGTAGCGCTGATTATAGACTATATGCTTTTAAGGGCTTATTTTATGGTACAAACTAATGGGTTCTGGAAACTGAAATGATAAATCACACCACAGGGAAGAAGAGAAGGAATAGATGAAATGATGTTTTTGTTTATTGATGATTTAGGGGCCTTTTACTTTCCATGTTTCGAGTTTTCATTTTCACTTCAACTAATGAACACAAGGGAATACTTTTCCCACCATCTTCTTTTACAATTTTTGAAAACATAGCTATCATTAAAAAAATTGAAATGCCAAAGAACTTTCTATTTTTTAAAATGCATTTTTTTAGTTTGCTTTTTCATTTTCTCTCTATCACAAATATTTACTAAACAGGTCTTCTCTCCTTGTTAGCAACTTAAAACAAACATAAGTCATTCTCCGAACATTACACTATGCATACCTTAAATTGGGATTGGTTTCTTCATTATTGTATCTATGTTTGTCAGATGGATATGATGCTTCGTAACTTGAGAATTTGGTTTATAATTTTTCTGCTAACTTGTTAATTTATCTGTGTTTCTTATAACATAAATATACTAGGCTGTTTTGGATCATGTATACATTGAGGTATTGGCAACTTCAGATGAAGATGGAATAACACGTTGGATTGAAAACTTCTAACATGACAAAAGTTTGTTCTCCGAAGTCTATGTAGTGATTTTGGGTTTGTATTATACTAAAAAAGAACAAGCTTAGTGTCACCTTGATCTTTCAAATGTTTGTTTGTGAAAGATTGGAATGTAATTGTAGTAGTGTAGAGCATAAACATTATTTTTTGTGCTTCTTTTTCTTTTATCTAAAAAATTCATTTGTTGAGGAACTTTGATGAAATTTTGTTGGAGTGATGATGAAATTGTCCTTATATTTTATTTTGCAATGTTTTTGATCCCAAATATTTGTTATTAGGTGCCTGAAAATCAAATCTGACACTAGGCTGTGTAGGGATTGATGATGGTTTTAGTTTGCACATACATGAGCCCTATTTAGTGATGTTTTCCTCTCCTCTTTATAATCACTTTCTAAATAATTAGATGCTTTGTTTATTTTCTTACAAATATTCTTAATTTTTTAATAAAAAGCGCCTGAATAATTGACGGACGAATTTGAAAAATTAGTAAGTTTAATATAGGAACGAGTTACAAGTGATCATGAACAAGTCACTGTTGTTGTCAAATTTACTTTCAAACAACGAATTTCAGTAAGTTTGATGAATTTGATGAATCAAACTATTGCTAATCGAAGCATCAAGTTGAAGGTGTGCTTTGAGGTATGCAAATAATGAATTATGTCGTGATCATGAACAAGTCATTGTTGCTGTCAAATTTACTTTCAAACAATGAATTTCAGTCAAAATTGATGAATCAAACTATTGCTAATAGAAGCATCAAGTTGAAGGTAAGTTCCAGAGCAATTACTCTCAATTGCCGATACCGATACTCAAACACATGATTCTCTCTTATGCACGTGGTTATTATCCGCCATTTTCAACTCTCTTCTCCTTCATTTCACCGTTCTCGTCACTCATGACAAGTGTGGGAAGAAATTCACTCGTATTGCCATACATAAATGAAAATTAGACCCAAATAACTCAGATCAAAGTTGTGATCCCTATCGAAAGGGACATGTAACATCACTGAGCTCTTCTCATGAGTTTGCGCCATTGTTGATAGTCTAATGTCAATCGGAGATCCAATTTTACATAGAGATCAAACGAGCTAATTCTTGAAGCTCTTTCTACTGAGTATGCTTTTATTGTTGCTGTTGTTAATAATAGGTCATAAAAAAATTTATCTTGATAAAGAGAGATCTCTATTTCTTACTCAAGAATCTCACATTGAAAGAACTAAGAAGGAAGATATATACACTGTCACAATTAACTTAAGGTATTTCACAATCTCATTGTCCACATGGTAACTTTCTTGACTCTCCAACCTCCAATCAATGCCACTTGAGTACTGGAGGTCGTGGTGGCTGCTATAGCAATCGAGGCTATGTTACAAGCCTAATCATAAAGCTATCTACTATTGTTATCGTCATTCCACTTAATCTTATGGTGGTTATGGAGCTCTTCAGTCTAATGCCTGCACATACAAATATGGCTCCACCTCTACCTATAGACTCATATTTCAACAATCAGTATAGCACACTAAGGTGGCACATATGCTTCCAATTCTTTTACAATCATGCATGTTGGATAATTGAGTCTTATTCAAAGAACACATGAGGCTATACTATAACTTTTATAAATGCTTTTGTGTGAGTTCATATTTAATTATACTATAAATTGAACTTTCAGTTAACATATGTTCTAGGAGTTGCTGTCCTTGTTGTTGCATGTAAACAAAAATAGAAGTAATGTGATTTTTTCGTCAGCACCAATTTAATATCTTCAATAAGAATGATCTAACACAAACGAGTTGACGATCAAAGTGAAACATTGTTGCCGTCTTCGTGAAATTGAGCCACTCATGCTCAACGACCATGAGATCTGAGCTTCTTCAAAAATCAAAGATCGAGAACATAATGTTTAAGTGATTATGTGGAGAGACAAATGTTAAAGAATTATCTCACATCATTAGAAATGGTGGGATAAAAAATCACCTTTTTTTTTTTTTAATAAAAAAAGACCAAAAACCATATTATTATAAATGTTGTTAAGAAGCATATTTATGGCAGAAATAACTTCCATCAATAAGTTTTGTCTAAACTAACAAGCATGGCAAAAAGAGTTGACATATTAGTAACTAAGTTTGAACCAATTTACAGCCTGATGATGAACTATATGATATACTACACGAGTAAGAAAAACATATATATTTGTAATCAAAATATGTAATGAACACATAATACATAGAGGAAAGAAGTGCTTGAATGGTAATAAACACCTAATACACAGATCAAAAGTAGTTCAAATCATCATAATTACCTTTTTGAGAAACAACCCATACACTTATGCTTTTAAGCAGGGGAACATGGAAGTCATCAAAATGAACATTGTTTTTTTAATATATGGGAAGCAACAAAAGTCTGAACCTGATTTTTTTTCTTTTCAAGAATACATACTATGCTTCCCTAACGGTCTCATCTACCCATTCATATCAAGAAAGGTCCATATCCTGAGGTTTCTTGCCGTCATAAGTTTTCGGTGACTCCATATAGGTTAACTACAATTTAATTGTGGCAAAAATAAATAAGGGTTATATTGTCATAATTTAACCCTGATCGATATTTTATAGAGTCAAACATTAATTGTGTCAATTTTTACGCCGCATCTATGATGTTGATAGCTTGTTTGAAATCTTCGATTCCAAAAATGTTTGAATCAACCATCTTCAAGAATATTAATCACAGATAATTTCCTTCAATAAGACTTCACACAAGCAAACCTAGAAAAAATATAATCTCAAACATATGTTGCATTATTTGAGCAAGAAAATTTGCAATCAACACGGGTATAGATAGATGAAAGAAGTCCCCTTTTCCATCTCTTTGGATAACACAGTCAAACATAAACTCATAAATGCAAAACAATGACCTAGTTTAAGACACAGAGAGTTCTTGAATCTGTTTTTTTAGAAACGGTAACTCAACTCCACAAGGTTGTGTACATCAGATCTCTGCAGTTCTATCTTACCTGTTCCATGGGAACTATTATGCATTTTTTTCATGTCAAATTACCATGGTACAATTACCGTCAAATAGTTGCAGTAATATATTATTATTGGAGTAATTATATAGTAATCTTAACTAACACCAATCGTATAATATATAATATAAAATTCCCTAACTAATCACCATCAATAGATAAGTACAAAGTACAACTTCCTAACAGAACATGATGACTTCAACACTTGTTAGTACATAACTTATGTTATGTAAGTGAATTAGGAATACGCAATAATTAACGCATAATAACCAAAAAAATAGAATTTCCTCTACAACGGGTACAAGTCAATAAACATTATGCACGTTTATTATGAATAGCCAACCAGTTAATACTGCTCTTGAAATACACACCACAATTATGAACAGAGGGTTCTGAACCAGCTCCAAAATGCAAAGGATCAACCAGGAAACTTTGAATATCTCCCACATTATCACTACTCTTAAATAAGCGAAGATATCGTCCTGGTGGCTGGGTTCCATAATCGTAACGATAACTCATAATAATCACGGCTGATGGATCTACCAACCAAACAGATCAATTATGTTGGAGCATCCTTTGTCTTGCACGAGATAGTAAGAGTCAATATTGTTCTGGACTGAACATGCACTTGGCCCAAACATCATATAAGATCCAATCCGGTTGCGCTATGTGGGATAGTCTGCTAACGACGACTGTCCTCGACTAGTTCGGACAATAACCTCGCTCTTCTGGTCGACGTGGCTTTGTCCTACGGGGACAATCTCAGGAATGGCGAGGAGGGTCGAAGACGATCAGGAGGACCTCGCAAGCATACCCCACTCTTCTTGTCGACCAAGACAAGTCCTCCGGAGACAACCTCACAACTGACGGGGAGGATCCACGACGGACAAAAGTACCTCGTGAACATCCTCCTCGTAGGGCTGACTCTCAACACCTCTGAATATCACAGAGTTTTCTTGGCATCGAGAAGACTGCATCCATATCCTCCTGATAGTTCGTAGGAGTCCATCCAGGTTGGGGACCACGTGTTGGCCCCCACTATGCACGTAGGACCTGACAGTCTTCACTTTGGGTCTGCTCGCCCAGTCCAACGATGGGAATCTTGGCCCAGCACTGGAGGCTATAAATACTCTCTCACTTGAGAGGGTCAGATATTCAATCTCTCATTCTTACTCTCACACTTGCTTGCATAGCTCTGAACCTCACTTTGGCATCAGAGTGTCTTGCAGGTACCCCCACTTCACATCCAACCACTGCTCAGCTCGAAGTTTGTGGGCTTTGACAATCTTTTCTGGTCAGGTACGATCAGTGGCGCCATCTGTGGGAAACCAGCTTCCCTGTCTCCATCTTGAGACTAAAGTAACTATCCATCAAACTCTGTGATTGTCATGATCGACCCAGTTGCCAACAACAACCAAAACAGTCATCTCGCCGACCTCAACAACAATGTTGGCAACAACAACATTGGCAAAAAAACGCCGGGAACAACGTCGACATGACCGGTCCCGAGCAGAACTATAGAGGTGGGCTGACCGCCTCTTCGTCATTCCGCTCCCGACCGCACGAGGACGACTATCATCCTCCCCAAAACTATGAACCAAATGCTTTTCAGGAGGACCCCGTCCCTGTGGGCGCTGATGCCACGACCAGAGCTCTGTTTGCGGTCATCAACCAGATAAATTACTTGATCTTCTCACAGAGTGAGCGACTAAGGATACTCGAATAGACTCGTCGGAATCCCAGAAGACACAGGAGACCTGATACTCCTCCTCTCCGTCAGAACAAAGACCGTCCTCAGTCTCCCCCACGGAGACGCAGACAGGACAAATCACGAATCCTTTCTCCCCGACGAACTGGGTGAGAACCCGCGTTGGAGAGGCCCCAACCCGAGGCCACGCAGAGACACAGTCCCCCCCCCCCCCCCCCCCCCCCCCCCCGCACAAAGAGCGACGATCCCATGGAAACAACAGAGACGGGGAAACGGATAAAGACAACCTCGATTATTTCATCTCGATTATTTGTTCAGCCAGTTGTTTCATACCCCTATCATTACTATCAGTGCACTTGTAGTCTTTTTGTATATTTGCCATGGTGGGTCGTTTGAAAATTTCAATCTTTGACAAGTTGAGACAGGCACAAGAAATTATTAGTCTTGATGCCAATCAAGGATAAAATTCTCAGCAACCCGGCCTCGGAGTTCCTGTGATAAACCCTACCGTGACTCTTGAAGCTAGAAATATAGATTATGATCTATATATGCCCAATTACAGTCTGCTATCGGTTCGAAGGTCGTATTGAACAATCGATATGATAACATGAGAAATGTTATCTCAAACATAGAAAATCCCATATATGTATGTGTTGGAATAATATAGCAAGTGTGAGTAAGTGGAGAAATAGTCTCACATTGGATAAGAATATGGAGACTTAAGCATATATAAGTGGGAGGTTTTAGGTGAATAAGTGGTGTGTCTCTCACAAAGGTGCCTAGTATTACACTATGTATCAATGCTTCTAGCATCTCCCCCCAAGAGTGGTATCAGAGCCTTTGGTTCGAGAAAGGGACCAGAAGAGTGGGGGAGCATTTTAGACTCACACTTGAGAGGGAGTGTTGGAATAATATAACAAGTGTGAGTAAGTGGGGAAATAGTCTCACATTAAATAGAAATATGGAGACTTAAGCATATAGAAATATGGTGTGTCTCTCACAAAGGTGCTTAGTCCTACACTATGTATCAATTCTCCTAATATCTCCCCCCAATAGTATGGAGCGATGATATGCTTGGGCCAAAGCCAATACTAGATCTTAGGAGAATTACAAATGAAAAGGAGTTATATTATTACAGCATGAAAACACTTGTTGCTCTTCAAATATCAATCTCTGTAAGAACGATCAGTGATTTATTCAACTTAATGTTCAACTTGAGGAACACAAATAAGGAGTATGTGTTTGCTGAACTTGATACCAGGATGATTGACTTCACCAGACTAAAGCAGATTAGTGAGCTGAGTAACGAGGTTGCTATAGACATACAATCTCCCTCGATACACTTCCCTGATGACACAGATAACCCAGAAAGAATATTTGATGTTTCAAATTCTTGTTGTTTTACCGCTTGTACCTTTTTGATACTTTTTTCTAGAAACTTTACCGCTTGTACCTTTTTGATACTTTTTTCTAGAAACACCTCAGTAAGGGCAAACCTTGAAGTTGGATTGAGAAAAAAGACAATGGTATGTACTATAGGCCTTATGTTATAAATGGTTCCTTGCCTCCTATGCAAGTCATTGAGTACATCAAGTCGATATTCACTCAACATGACCTTTTTCTCGACACTTTATATGCACTACTTCATGCAGGAGAGGTAAGCAATCTGGGTAAGGACGTGAAAGAGGTTTTGTATAGGAAACATCTGATGCATGCATGCACTGTTTTTCTTTATTCATAAGGGTATCAAAAGTCTACTATGTATCAAATTCTTTTCTGGAAAATATGATGTCAAGTCTACACTTCAACAAAGAATTGGATGCTATTATGACATTGATAAAAGAATTCATTTATCCAATTGAGGGTAGAGAGAAATGTCCTGGATTTGTTGCCCTTTTAACTCATATGTACAGCTTGAAGTTCATGAGATTCCAAATTAAGATATCCTTTAGATAACATATGTAAAAGATCTGTCTGTTGACTCAATGAGATTTTATAGAAACCTTGCTTATGCCACACGTTACAAGTTGAAGAAGATTACCGTTGGTGAAAATTTTCAAGATTTAAATCTATGATTATTATTAGTATCATGTTTTTTTTTTGTAATTTGTCAAAATTTCCAGTTGTTTTATTTTGTCTTATCACCTAGTTAAGTAAAAAAATGGGATCTACATTAAATTTTTTATTACAACCCTACAATTGTAATATATGTTCTTTGTTATCACAAAACAAGATGCCTCCGAAAACAAGTACCAAAAAGAAAATCATTTCGAAAGATACCACAACTGACATGCCTGATTTTAGGAGACAACCGATAGATGAGATGGCTTCTGAAACAATAGGTGCTCTGGAAAATTTGACTATTGAGAATAATGTTTCTTATTTTGTTTCCGAAAATGAAGATGTAGATGACGAGCAACTAGAGGTTTCTCAACCTAATACTAATGTTGAGAATGCATATAAGAAACCTCCACTTGCACCTAAAAAGACTGCTTTTGATAGGCTATGTTTTCCTGAAGATGAAAACCCATTGTTGGGGTCTGTGAAAGAGAAAACTCCACAATTGATTGTTGGAAGCGGATCTAGTATGATGAAGGAAATTGCTATTGAGATTGAAAATGTCCCCTTGCATCACAAAAATACTGTTGAGAAGGATCCCAAACTCATTAAAAAGAGGACCTTTCTCAGATATACAGTTGCTAACCTCATATCGAAGTCAGGACTGTCATATGTGGAGAAACAGATCTTAGATAACTATGAGAAAGCTTTTACAAAGGTTATTTAGTACCTAGATGAACAAGGATTAGATATTGACTTTAAAGAACAAGAAATTCTGTTTGAGTACATGGTAGATGAGAAGCTGATTGATGTGGGAGATACAAAGATTTACATGCAAGGATATCGTGCTGGCGCGTCAACTAAGATTGTAGATTCATGGAAAAAGAGTGATATGTTGATACAAAATATAGAGGCTTTGGGAAAAGACTTAAAGTTGGCTATGGATGAGTTGGATAAACAGAACCAGGAGTATCACTTACAAAATCAAGCAATCCGTGAAATAATATCAAAGGTTGGAAAGAAAGAATTCTTACCCGTTCCTGCTACTGTAGTTACTGCTGCTGCAAAAAAGCCAGCTGAGAATATTCTGAAGAACATAATCCCGTCATCAAAAATTGATACTAGGTGGTCCATGGAACTGTTGGAACAGAGGATGGACAATGATGCTACTTCTAACAAAAAATCCAATTTCGATAATGTGCTGAAAACAAAGGAGCTGAGTCCTGAGGAGTTGGAAGTCCAAAGTCTGGAAATGGAGATGAATGCTGAAAGAGGAATAAACCCTAGAGATAATGATGAACCTGATACATTTGATTGTTTGTCATTCTTTAACATTGGTGTGCATCATCTGAATTTCTTAAAAAATACCCCTGTATAGCAAAAAAGAGTTTTAAAAAGGCATATGAGGCAGTTGAGAATTTAGACGTCAACAATCTGTCAAGATATTATGAAGAATTTGTTGATGCCAAAAGGAAATTGTTGAAAATGGCAAAAGGGATAGCTGATGATATGATGGCATCCCAGAAGCATAAGAGGAAGATGTGATCTCCAGACTGTGAACCAGTGTCTTAGTTGTGTCTGTTGAATTGATTATCGCTTTTCTGTTCTTTCCGTTTTATTATGATTTCATATATGCAATTTGAATTTCTGTTTTTTAGTGTGTTTTGAACGATCATATAATTTGGTCATTTATTATTTTTCTATTTGTTTGTCTTTACGTAAAAAAAAAGGGTAAAATAAAAACGACTTAGGCGGGGAAATATCAAAGTAATGAAAAAGGGACGATGAAAATTGCCGAGCAAGAAAAAAGTCGTGTGATGATAAATCAAAAGGATGAAGAGGTGAGCAACTGCCATGTCCAAGAAACCTCGGTGATTCCTCAATTATTGTAAACTTCTCTCAAAAGATGAGCGCTCATATCAGTTTAACTAAACATAGGAATAGAGAACATCACAGAGAATGGGTGGGCACCAAATATTTTGAGCCTTAAATCATTTTTTTCTAAAACAGTGGACCAGGCCACGTTACAACCCTTGAAAGTCATAATTAAAGCATGGGTTAATTCGAAAGCAAAACTGTAACGAGAGTACGGTAATCTGACTCCTAGGAGGTTTGCTAAAACTTTTGAATTGGTATCACTCCATCTTTTTACTTTCTTTTATACAAAAAAAATCGATGTTTCGACATCTTTTCAATAAAAAGTTTTTAAACTTCAAGACAAACATGAGTGTTGCATTAGAATTATCATTCTTAGAATAAAATTTTTTTGCATGTGAATAAGTGCTTAAACATCAAGTGAGCTTGCATAATGAGCATCAGATGGAAGTTTGTTATCTCGAGGGACAAATTTCTCCAGGATACCGTTGAAAGGTAAGTAATTTTTCAAAATGATCTTAATCTGGGGCAGACCTTCTATTGACTCTGTTGAGTAAAAGAATACCAGTTTGAGAAGTGATCTGAAGCAGATTGCAAAAGTTGATTGCCCAGAGTCTCTGTCGAGCAGTGGTGCATTACTTTCAATTAGTCTCGAGGGATGTATTTCTTCAAGTATCCGATTAGAGAATGAAGCAGATCAAGTTGAGAAGCACTGTTATGTACTAACCTACTTTCAAGACGTAAGTCAATTACCCTAAGGAGGTGATGTCTTCAAAACTCTATGAGTTTCTCATTTCTTCGTGAGCATGAGGCGAGGAAATGGTTTGTCGAGACTCTGTTAAGCAGGGGCAGGATATTTCAATGGTAGTACTCTATTGAGAAGAAACAGATGTATCTCTGAGTTTGACTACCCTAAGGGGCACTGAGAGCATGTTGAGTACTCTGTTGAGTAAGTGTTCATCCAATCTGAGGCATTCAGGTCAGCATTTGATCCCTCAAAGTGCAGTCAAACTTGGGAAGTTATATCAATATTTGACAAATCTCTATGAGAATTCATTGATTAGAGGAGAATCTTTTCAGAATTTGAAGATGCATGGGCATTTACTCAAGCATGTTCGAAATCGCTTCCAACACTGTTCAGTCAGGAGTAGGTGCGGGTTAAACAATTTGTGAATTTGAAAAGCATGTCTGGAAGTCAGGATCGTTATCCTCGGCTCATTAAAGACTTAAGTCCATTTATTGATGTTCCTCCATCAGAAGTCAGGATCATTATCTCCAATTGAAGTTTGGATTGTTATCCTCAGCAGGATACGAGCAGGAACACAAAGAGAATATGAGGTTGTTACCCATACAAGGTTCGTGCCGGAAATGTTGTTTCCTAGAAGGAGTTTCTTTCCCCAGTAAAGGATCTGTTGCTACTTGACAAAGGTCTGTCTGCTAAGGGGTTTCTCTTCAGAGATCTTTATTCCTCAGCGAAGCATTCCTCATTTCTCTGCAGGAGGAGAATGGATCTTATCCCCAAAAATTTAGGAGTTGTTTGAAGTCAAGATGTTTTCTTCTCAATGGACTGCAATTTATTTTTGCAGTATCCTCTCCAAATTCCACTTTTGAGTGGCATTCCTCCTCGGAGTTAACATGATGAAGTTGCAATCTTACATCACAATTTTTATCCAGTGGTCGGTATTTCAAATTATTTATTCCTCAACAGAGGTTGTCATTCCACACATGGGGAATGTTGTTGTAATTTTCTTTGTTGTATATATTGTTGGTCTTTTGTGACAGGAAGGATACCAGTAAATGGGCAAACAAAGACATGGTTGTGACCAACATGAGTTTCCTATTGGAAGGGATTTTTTTTCTCAGAACGAAATCCTTTATCCCCAGTGAAGAAATACTCTCTCCCAGACAAAATCTCTTATCTCCAGTGAAATCATACCCCTGTGTAATCCCCACTGAAGTCGGAACTCTTGATAAGAGTTTGTTTAAGAGTTTGTCCCTTCCAGAGGGCTTATCTCCAAAGAAGTGCGTTTCATCAGGATTCTGTATAATCTTCTTCTTCAGCATAGTCTACTCTTTTCAAAGAATCCGGGAAGGATCGTTTCATTGTACTGGATACCTCTGCTATATCCCCTTGAAGTTGATACTCTGTGCCTCCGTGGTCGGTATTTATCTCCCCAGTGAGGTCATCATTCGTTGTCCCCATGTAGTTTGTATCTTTTCTCCCCAGGGAAGTTTGCCCCTGTCAGGTTTTCTTAAGGAGATGTTTGATAAGCATGCTTATTATGCCCCAGTGGAGCAAGTTTCCTATTTTTCTGGAGCAGTTGTTTACAGTTATTTCTGGTAAACAACCGCTAGTCCTCCAAACTATCAAATAATCTTAATGACTGTTATTTAATCTCTCTGGTAACTTGCAGGATCGACTAGATTGATCCTATGGTGTATTGGTCATTTGGATAATTCTCATTATAGAACTGATATTTATGGTTGGTATTTAGAATGTTGTGTAGGTGTTTAACTTACTTTGATTATTCTATTAAAGATCTAATGACATGATCAAGTAAATGCGTGTGAAACTAAATTGCATGAATAAAGGTTCAATTGTAAAGACATGTAAAACTGCACAAATACAAGTAAATAACTTCGAAGTATAAAAGCATGTAATATAAAAGATTCTCTGGAATGTAAAAGACTCGAAATATAAAGAAAGCGTTTAAATGCAAGAAATCAGTAAAATGACTTTAAATGAAAAAGGTGTTCGAATGATAAAGGCATGAAGATAAAGGCATGAAATATACAAAAGTTTCTAAGATGTAAAGGATTTGACATGAAAAGAAAACATTTAAATGCAAGACATCAGTAAAAGACTTCGAATGAAAATACTTTAATGTAAAGGCTTTTGAATGATATGGACATGAAGATAGATGAAAGAACTGGAAATAATAAAGAGTTTTATTGAATCATAAACACTTGGTGTTATCATACGTACATTGTTCGAGCATTCGTTTCCCTAGCCATGTGGTATTTTGAATGTTTACTGAATTTTTGTACAATAGATATGACACACGAAATCCTAATGCTAAGACTTCTATTTATACTACTTCGACCATAACGGTCTTGCTATAAGATTCTGCCACGTTCAGAACATGCAAAGCAATGCCCCTCTCTAGCTTCCACGCGTCTTCGAATGCTCCAGCGCATATATTTTAAATTTCGAACATCCCGCTTGCGTTTGAATTTCAAATGTTTTGGCACTCTTCGTTTCGAACTCATTTCTTGGACACAGCCTTGTTACCATTTCGAGACTTCTTTGAATATATCCCCATAACTGTCACTCGAAGCTCAGAGTTTTGACATGCCCATTCGAAGCACTGCTTCTACCATTTCGAAACATGACATCTTGCTTTATTCCAATCGAAACATCCAACTTGCTTCGCTTCGAACAATATCATCAAAATCTTCAGCCAACAAAATGCCCCTTTAAAATATGTATTTCGATTCCTTTGAGAAATACTTATTTTAAACATATACGCAAGATTTTGATGCGACCTTTGAATCATCGTAACATTTATTGCATATGACTTCAGTCACGTCAATCATGACGCTTTTCAGATTCCTTAACTGCTTTGAACCATTTTACAGCATGGTGCAGTTACAAAACAATGATTATTATTTAATCACGCCTATTACAAATATTAACTTTTACGCCACCTCCTTCTCAATCCAACCCACGACTCCCACGTATCCCAATCTTACTCAGTGGATGTTTAAACTTCCACACTATAAAAACCCATTAACTTAGTCTTTTGTTTTTCTTCCCACATTCTGAATCTTTTCTTCCTCTCTTCTCACCGAAACCCTAAAACTTCCAACACTCTTCAAACAATGTCTTCTTCAACATCATCTCAACTGAAAAAAGCCTCCAAAAAGAAAGGAAAGAACACAGGAACCATAATGGAAAACAAGGTTGGCACCTATCAAGGTCAGTCTGTGCTTATTCCCCAGATGATCTCCAAAGAGAAGGAAATGCTCTACGCATATTAGGTACTAATTCCCACTAACGCCGCTGGAAAGAGGTTAGCTTTAATGGGCCCTCTTACAGTCTTTGAAATCTTAAAAGATACCAGAAAAAATTTCCCTGTTTGTTATAATTTTAAACCTTTGTTTAATAAAATGGATACCCCCAAGACAGGGGAGTCTTCTGATTCGACCACCGTGGAAACTCCAATCATTCCCCCAAAGGACCCTTTTGTGCTAGATTATGTGAAGAGTAACTTCAAACCATTTCGATCCCGCCCCACCTCTGACACAGCCTATCACAACTGGTTTACTAAAGTAGAAGCCAAGAAATCCCAACAATGGGAAGAATTGGGCATTTACAACTTGATTAAATTATCGAAACCAGACTTTACCTATAGCCACCCATTATTATTTACGTCCTTATATTTCTGGGACAATACCTACAACACCTTCCATCTCCCTGGGGGGATGATTACACCCACCTTTTTTGACATAGCAGCCATTACTGGTTTGTCACCAGTAGGAGAAACCTATATTCATGACAATGAAGAGCATTCGAGCATTATTGACTTTGAAGTCAAATTAGCCAGCTTTTCAAAGTTCATTAGCCACTATCACACTGAAGGAGACAATATGTCAGATGTGGAACACATTGCTTTCCTTACCTTATGGTTATCAAGGTATGTCTTTTGCAGCAGGTCCTTACAGGTAGCCAGCAGGTTTATTCCTATAGCTAGAGATTTACATGAGAATCGGAGGGTGTGTTTAAGCGAACTGCTACTTGTTGATCTTTACGAAAGTCTAAGATCAGCTGTTTCGAGTTTGAAATCCCACACCTCCAAAAACATCCTGCTAGCTGGCCCCTTCTGGTTACTCCAGTTATGGCTCAATGCCATGTTTGAACCTTCACTATCAACTGCTAACACTATTGCTGAACAAGATCCGGAGATAACAGACAGAATCATTGAAGGTACTAGGCTGCAAAGACTTACCCCAAACGATGACAAAGATGACTTCAAAGTTCTCTTCTCAAAATACATAATGATCTTCTCCAAGAGACACAAATTCGAAGAGACCATGGCGCCCTTTGCCTCAAGGACTCATGGGCCATCGTGGTTCACCTTGGCTCTCTCAGAAGCAATCAAAAGCAAAGAAATTCAAGATGTGTGGAAAGCCTTTTTGCTTCCCAGATTAATCTCCTCACGAATTACTCCTGCTAAGAATCAAATCTTCCTTTTTGCTTATCAACCCAACTTCGTTTCCAGACAATTTGGCTTGTGCCAACTAATCCCTGAACCCCTGTTCCAAACAGAAAGTGCCATCACCTCTGGGAGAACCTTCAAGGCAAGAGAAGCCAAACTACAACAGGAACAATACCAAGGCTTCGCCCACTTTGAACTAATATCTTTCGAACCTACACACCTCACAGCAAAGGGTTTTCTGGAATGGTGGACAAAGTTCTATCAATCTTATATGTTCGATACCCTCTCTATTCAACAGAAACTAACTGATGCGTTCGATGTGCAGGTACAATCCAAGAAAGGTATGTTCACTCATGCCAAAGAGATTAGGGCTTTTCAAAATTATTTCGAAACTACTTATGATCCCACACACTTGGAATCCACTGTGCATCAAGCGGCTGAGACCTTGAAGGAAAAATTTAAAGAAAAAATTTCTAAGTTAAAACTTCCTTCAGGGTTGTCACCTGAGGATAGGTATAGTTTGGCATTCGAAATGCATCCACCTAAATTTCCTAGATTAGCTACCTCAGAACTGGCTCTGGCTTGGTTTCCTCCATACCCTTGGTGGTTCACTTGCAAAGAAATGTTCAAATATCTTCAAAAGAAACCAAAGCCATCTAAGACTGTGACATGGGCTCGACATGGGCTCGACATTGGCTCCACGATTTCCCAGGACATCTTCGCTATGACCTTTCTGCCATGTCGATTAAATCTGATCAAGGCGCAGGTGCGAATGCTTGGGAAAATCCCAAATGTTTCTCATTTTCTACATTTTAACTTTTGCCTTAATTGTTTCGATTTTCATCCATCAGGATAAAGACTGCTGCTTCAAAGTCAAAAGAGGGAAGCGTCTCCCAAACATCTGTCGAAACCATTGATAATGTGACTCTATCCAAAACCAACAACAACTGCTGCAACAACAATAACAACACCAGTAATAACCACTGCTCCAACTCCACAGGTAATCAATTAGCCTTGATGTTTCGAATACATTAATGTTTCATGATTTGTATCTAACTTATGTTTAAATCTTTTCAGACTAACAAACTCCCGCCAACCACTCCAAAGAAAAGAAAAACAAACACTACTGGGAAGGATCCCAATGTTGGAGGGAATTCACCAGCTGCTTCGAAGAAGAAGCAGAAGAAGGAAATTTCCAAAAGTGTTGTACCAACTAGTGTCTTTGGACTTGATTCCAGAGATGCTGCTCCCTCAACTAAATCCAAAAATCCACCTTCGACCTCCAACGTAATGTTGGAACATATAGATAGCAACCTCTCTTCTGAGAATCCACAGGTAAATTGAACTCTAATTTTTAACAAAATAATTATTCATTACCTTGGTGCATTCTCTTAATATTCTTTGCCTCTGTAGGACATTTTGAATCCAGCTCTTACCACTTCGACTTCTCCATCGAAAACTGCTGCTCCCATCAACTCTTCTCCTCAAGGGGACTCCAGCAACCTGGTGCAGAACAAAGGGTCCTCCAATATGGCAGTTCTGACTGGGGCTTCAGAGCAGCAAGATGACCAGAGCACTTCTCCCCCTCTAAAAGAAACAAATGAAGCAACGCTTCATGAATCTGCAGAGACTTTACAAAAGACTTCTCTTCAAAAGTCCCCTCTTGAGACCCTTCAAGAGAATCCAAAGGAAGCTCACGCTGAAGGAGAGAAAGCTGATTCTGATCAAGGAAACGAAGAATCTGCAGAGGAAGGGTCTGAGGAAGAAGATGCCAACGATGGTTCGACTGCTGGAACAGAGTCAGATGCAAATAGCAGTGAGAACGAATATATCGAAGTGGTGGATCTGGTTGATAATGAGGAAGGCAATGAGCAGGAAACGAGTGAAGGTAACGGTGACGCGACCAATGAACCCATGGAAGTCGAAATGGATGTGACTCCCTTGCGCGTGGAACTCCCTCAACCGTCTCTATCCGGAATGACTGAAGAGGAGCTTGCTCTCCTAAGACGAAATGACCCAATTGGGTACATGAAGGCGAAGCTAGCTCAAAGGGATATTCCACCTGCTAGGGCTAGTACAAGTTCGACTAGCAATCCGTTGCCCACAGATGATAGAATTGTACTTCTTAACAAGATTAGGAGAATAATTCTTGATGTGGATTTGTTCGAAGTGCTCAAACAGGATAGCACAACTTGCTACACTATGAAGGAGCTACTTACAAAAGTCAACCTCGCTACCTGCTCTTTACCAGTCAGCACTATCTTGTTCGATCTTCAATCTCTGCTAGACAACGTGACTGGGTGCCTTCTCCAAGATGAATTTGCTACCAGAAAGGTCCAAGAAAAACGAACTGCAATGGATGCTGCTTATGAGCATGCTTCGAAACTCTCTCAAGAAGCTGAGGATCAAGCCATGCATCTAAAGCAAGCAAAAACTGACTATGAAGCTCGAGCTGAGTCCATCCTTCTCTAGGAAAGGAAAATTCAGGAACTTCAACAGAAGGTTAAGGAGGCTCAAGAACAACAATTAGCCTACGAAACCAATACTGCTGGCAACCAATTCGAAGAGCTCCTCAACAAAGGACTTGCAGAAATGGAAACCGCAGAACAACTCAAGGGAGAAGTGGCTACCTTAGAGGGAGCAAGACGTTTTACTCAACAAAGGCTTGAGTCTTTTCGAAGTACCTTTAACAGATTGAAGAATAATGTCTATTTTTAAATCTTAGTGTTGATTAGTTTTGAAATCTGGTTTTTTGTATGTAATATCCGAACAACGCCATTTTGGCAATCCCATATTACCATTTTGGCATTTTTATGATATTTTGATTACGTTGTTATTATTCGAATCTCCTGCAGGCGTGGCTTATATTTCTTTAAATATTTCCTATTAACCTTCAGGACACGTTTATCATCCATCAATTCTTCGATTTCATATGCGTTGTTTGAAAATATCTTTATTATTCGAAAAGGTCCTTCCCAATGAGGTGACCATTTACCTAACGTTTTATTTTTCTTGTCCATGGGCAATATGACTTTCCAGACTAAGTCATTAATAGTGAATGCTTTTTCTTTCACCCTTTTGTTATATGCCCTGGCCACCCTTTCCTTTTGTCTCATCAGGATTTCCAATGCATGCAATCTAACTTCGTCCAACTCAACTAACTCATTCATCATCATCTCCCAATATAATGCAGATGGAATTTCGTTTTGTCTTTGAATTCGAACTGATTGTAGATGAATTTCTACTGGCAGAACTGCATCATAACCAAACGTGAGTTGGAAAGGTGTGGTGTTAGTAACTTCTTTAGGAGATGTTCTACATGCCCATAGTATTTGGTCCAAAGTTTTGTGCCAGTTCCTTGGCTTTTTACCAATATGTTTCTTGATTAACCTTATTATCACTTTATTAGCTGCTTCGACCTGACCATTTGCTTGAGCATAATATGGCGTTGATGTTAGTAATTTAAACCCCATCTCTTGAGCAAATTCTTGCATCTTTCTACCAGTAAACACATAACCTTGGTCTGTGTTTATGCTCTCTGGCAATCCGAACCTATAGATAATTTGTTTCTGTATGAACTCAATAATAGCATTTTGATCAGCAACCATTAATGGTATTGCTTCGATCCACTTGGTAAAATAATCTATTCCTACCAAGATATATTTATGTCCTTTAGACGAAGCAGGATTTATTTCTCCTATTAAATCCAATGCCCATCCTCTAAAGGGCCATGGTTTAATGATTGAATGCAACTCACTTGCAGGGGCATGTTGAATCCCTGCATGCTTATGGAATTCTTCACACCCTTTAGCAAAGTATATACAATCTTTGAGCATACTGGGCCAATACATGCCATATCGAAATAACAACCATTTCATTTTATGACCTGCTTGATGTGCCCCACATGCCCCATTGTGGACTTCTGACAATGCTAAGTATGCCTCACTTTCTCCTAGGCATTTCAGTAATACGCCTTCTTGGGTCTTTTTGAACAATTCGTTTCCCATAAGGACATATGACAATGCTCTATATTTTATCTTCCTATCAACATTCAGAGTTGGATTTGTTAAATAACTCACAAGTGGACTTCGCCAATCTACATCTGATAAGGTGTCTATGGCTAGTATTTCGAATCCCTATTTCTCAGCATAACCCAATTTCATACTCTCTACATCTGATGGTATGAATCTAGTAGCCATAACTCTACCTCTTAATTCGACCAGATCCTCAAAGTTTTTGGCAGAAACTTTATAAACTGAAGCCAACTGTGCTAAGTCATTTTCTTCTTGGTTTTCTATTCTTGGTATATGTTGAATATCCATGTATTCAAATTTTCTAAGTAGCCTGTTAACTATGACGAAGTATATCATCAGATTTTCCTTTATGCATTTATACTCCTTTGTTACTTACTTGACTACTAACTCTGAGTCTCCTTTAATTTCGACTCTAGTTGCCCCCAATTCCAACAAAGCTTCAAGTCCAACAATAAGCGCTTCGTACTCAGCTTCGTTGTTCGAGCAACGAGGACCATCTAATTTATACTTGAATTTTGTTGGAATTCCTTCAGGAGAAATTATAAGGACTCCAACACCACTACCATTCCTGTGGGTCGAACCATCAAAGTATAATTTCCATGGTTGCATTTCAACATAACTTATGACATTCTGTTCAACCAATGAATGGTCCACAATGAAATCAGAAATCACTTGGCCTTTCACAGCTTTTAAAGGCATGAAAGTCAAAGAATATTCTGTCAAGGCTAAAGCCCATTTACCAACTCTGCTATGCATTATTGGTTTCGAAAGCATGTGTTTAATAACATCAAAATGAGATGAAACATAAACATCAACAGGCTTTATATAATACTTAAGTTTCATACAAGAAAAGTACAAACAGAGACATAGCTTTTTTAAATTGCTATATCTAGTCTCTGCATCATTCAATACTCTACTTAAATAGTATATGGCTCTTTCGATGCCATTGCTATCTTCTTGTGCTAACATACTACCTATACTAACTTCAGAGGCAGATATGTACAGTCTCATGGGCTTTCCCCATGAAGGTGGAGACAAGATGGGAGGCTGAGAGAGATATCTTTTTATCTTGTCAAATGCCTCCTGATGGGCTTCGTTCCACTCGAAGGCTTGGCCTTGCTTCAAACGAAGCAATGGAGAGAAAGCTTGGGTTCTTCCACTCAGATTCGAAATGAACCTTCTGAGAAAGTTAATCTTTCCTAGCAAAGATTGCAGCTCCCTTTTTGACGTAGGTGATTTCGTCTCCATTATGGCTTTGGTTTTATTCTGGTTGATCTTAATTCCTTTTTTATGAACCACAAAGCCAAGGAAATCTCCAGCCTGCACAAAAAATGCACATTTAAGGGGGTTCATCTTTAAGCCATGTTTTCTCATTCGTTCGAATGATTGGCTCAAATGATGCAAATGGGTTTCTGCAGATATATATTTGATGACTATATCATCAATATACACCTGCATAAAAGTTTCAATGAAATCATGGAAAATCGAATTCATTGCCCTTTGATAAGTTGCCCCAGCATTTTTTAAACCAAAAGGCATCACCACCCATTTGTAGGTGCCTAAAGCTCCTGGGCAACGAAATGCTGCCTTGACAACGTCTTCTTCAGCAATAAAAATCTGATTGTAACCAGAGTATCCATCTAGCATACTCAAATATTCGAATCCTGCAGCAGAGTCTACTAACATTTCTGCCACAGGCATGGAGTACTCATCTTTAGGGGTTGCAGTATTTAAATCCCTAAAATCTATACAGATTCTCAGAGAACCATTTTTCTTAATAACAGGCACTATATTTGCTAACCATTCGACATACCTCGTGGTTCTGATGAATCTGCAACGCAGCAACCTTTCGATCTCAGCTTTGATCTTTGTGAGAACCGCTGGTGCGAATCTTATAGGAGTTTGCTTGATGGGCTTCTTGCCATCCTTGATTGGAAGTCTATGTTCTACTAACTCCCTCTTTAAACCAGACATTTCGTCATAATCCCACGCGAAGCAATCTTTGTTTTTCTTGAGGACTTCGATCACTTCCTGCTTGAGGCCTGGGTTAAGTTTTGCGCTTATGTAGGTTATTCTTTTCGTGTTCTCATCCCCTAAGTTTACTTCTTCGAGTGGATCCCGCGCCAACATTTTGGCACCTGAGTCTATGAGGTCCCTCTCGAAGCCTAAGGGTTCTTTATCATAGATGGCGTCCAGCCTTTGATCTATTTCAAGTTCTTCAAAGGGTGAGCCTTTCGAGCTACCCCCATTTATTTCGTTCATCTTTACAGCTATTTTATTCATTTCAGCCTCTAAGGCCGCCTTTGATTCGTTCTCAGCCATATAGGCCGAAATCCTTTCGAAAAAGGAGGACTCAGTCATGAGCAAGGTTGTCGAATTCCCAGCCTGCTGGCCGTCTTTGCATAGTATCTTCGATTGCTTCATCTTCACTGATTATTATTCTATCCCAATATATGCCATCATGGCGAAGGGTCATATAATAGTGTGCGTTCCTGGTTTCGTTAATTTCATCATTTGGGACACAAGGAGCAATCTTTTCCAGATGTTTGTCATAATTTCTCTTATCAACTAAGTTGACTGCTGACATGAAGTAACTCTGGTCCTCTTCAATGTTTTCCACGATCCTATCTTCTCTCCATAAAACTAATCGCTGGTGCATTGATGAAGGAACTGCTCCTACGCCATGGATCCACTCCCTTCTCAGCAACAAGTTGTAGTTGGCCTTGGCTTCGATCACCATGAACATGGTGGGCCTACAGCTTGAGCCTATCGTCAAGTCCAATTGAACCACCCCCAGTGTTTTGCCTACTTTCCCTTCATAATTGGATAGAACCATGTTGTGTGGTTTGATGTCTCCTTCGCGTATTTCTAGCCTTTTCAGCATGAAATGGGGTATTAAGTTAACTGCAGCGCCCCCATCCACTAGAACCTTGTTTACACCATGGGCACCAACCTTTGCCCGAATAAATAATGGCTTCAGATGATTTTTCATAGCTGGTTCTGGACGCTCGAAGAACGCATTCTGCTCCTCGACAGCTCCATTATCCAGCACGTAGTAACACACAGGCCTATGCTTCATCAGATCTATGGTATCTTCTTCCTCATACTCTTCGATTTCAGTTTCCTGTCCAAACTCACAAGGAAGTACAGATATCACATTGCAATTGATATTGAGCGAAGACTCCCCCTCTGATTCGAAGTTGTCCGTTAGCATATCTTCGTCTTCTTCTGGACCTGGAGTGTATTCCTTTGATTCATTTGGTTGTACTTCAGAGAAGAGTCTCCTACTAACTGGGGGTTTGTCTTCAGTTTGATTTTTTGGTATGGGTTTGTTGGTGCTAGATTCACCTTGGTTTTTTATTGAAGTTGCTCCTTTATTTGCCACAGCTTCCCTTTCAGCCTTTCGAATTCTCTGTTGCCTTCGCCATTGAGATCTTGACATGGGGTTTCTACCTTTGTAGTTCTCTAACCTCACTTCTTCCCTTTTCGCTATGTTGAACTGCCTTCTATATGTCATAGCATGGCATGTGTTTCGTTCATTGTTTCTCCATTTGTCTTTGCCTTTGTCAGTTCTGACTTGCAGCCATTTGTCTGTTGGCACTTCAGTAGGAATTTTGAACGTCACTCTTCGAGCGCCCTTGGGATGAGGACTATCAGGCCTTCGTTGATTGTATTTGCTATTGAAACGTGGTCCCATCTGAACAGTCTCTTGGTTGTTCCAGCAAAGGGCGAAAGGGATTGTTTCGAAGGCTCTGGTCATGCTTTGATCATACACAGCAGAACACCTTGGGCATATCAAGCATTTGGTTGCCCCTTTGTAGCAGCGAAGCACAAATTCCAACAAACTTTCTCCAGCTTTAGGATAACACCTGAATAATTGGTTATCCTGGCGCCAATTGATGCCAGTTCGTGCCCTTTGTACCCTCTCGAAGTTTGCAGCAATTCTCGGGTTGCAAAGGATGCTGCACCTAGGGCATAGTATCATTCCCGTATCTCCTTTGTGGCACATCATGAGGTAATCCTTAAGACTAGCATCTCCAGCGTAATTATCCTCCATTTTATACTTTTCTTTTTCTAAGTATCTCTCCACCTCCTCCATTTCAGAACGAGGTATCTCCATATCCACCATGTTTACATCAACATCCTCCCCCTTAGTGTCATCATCTCCCCATCCTGTAGGTTTTATATCTTCAATTTGGACCTTTGAACTCTCTGGGGCAGAATATTTGACCAAGTAGTCAAACTTTCCATGGGCTCCCCTAAAGTATCCCATATTTCTTTCTGAGGGGAGGTTGGCTTCGTGATCTGGACTTTCTCCAATTCTAGCCTCAGGCCTTCAGTAACCTGTGTCAACTCTTGCTTTTGGTTTTCCTGGCCTTCAGTAGCCTGGATTTATTTTGCAACAGCTAAAGATGCCGCTTCGATCGAAGTCTCTGGTTGCTTGTGGACGTCTTCAGTGACCCCCTTGTCGACTTCAACTAACACCCAACTTTCATTTTCAGTACCTTTCTCTCCTATTGGAGCTTCATTTTGATCTGCTTCCACCATGTTAATTTCCCCAATGCATGCAGGCTCGGAGTAATTGGTGTCTGCGACATTCAAAGGATCTTCATCTACTTTCATTTTTGCTTTATCAGCGAACTTCAGTCTGCCATCTTTAATTGCATTCTGAATTAGGTCCCTGAAAAGAAAACACTGTAAGGTTTTGTGGCCTAGGAAACTATGATACTTGCAAAATCCTCTTTTCTTCCTTTGATCTAAAGGAGGTATTTTGACATTTGATGGCACAATGAGTTGGCCATCTTTGATAAGTAAATCAAAAATCTCATCACACTTAGTTACATCGAAGGTATAAACCTTCTTTGGGAATTTGTCACTTTTCTCATTTTCAACAATTTCTTTCCCTTTTGTGGGAACTAATAATTTGCAGGAGTAAGGTGGTGCCTGTTTTAATTCAGCGAGGTCGATTTCGACCTCTTCGAATTCGAATTCAGGATAATCTTCTGTTTCCTCAGTTCCAACATAGGAGACCCTTTCCTTCTTGTTATTTTTAAAAACTCTGGCCTTTTCGGCCTTTAGCCTTTCGACCTGTCGAAACCTATCGGCTAATTGAGCCATATCCCTCAAGTATTGAGTGTCTAATTTCTTTCGAATAGAGTAATCCAAGCCGCCAGCAGCCATTTCGACTAACTCATGTTCAGGAACTACTGTAAAGCATCTAGATTTCAAGAGCCTGAATCTATTCAGATAATCATCTATGGGTTCAGTAAACTTCCTCTTGACACTGGCTAGTTCCTTCAAACTTATTTTTGATTGCCCCATGTAGAACTGTTCATGGAATAATCTCTCCAAAAGAGCCCAAGTATCAATGGACCCAGGAGGCAAAGTGGTGAACCATGTGAAAGCGTTTAGTCAGGGAACTTGGGAAATATTTGATCCTAAGGTCTTCATTATTGGCTATATCTCCTGCTTCGGTTAGATACCCTGGTTATGTGTTCGACTGTTGATTCATTGGTATCCCCAACAAACTTTGTAAACTTAGGGACTATATATCCCCTTGGTAAATCAGTGTGCATTATGTAATCTAATATAGGAGAGGCATAATTTGGCCTTCTAATTCCTGTGTTGAGGCCATTTTGGGCCATGATTCTCTCTATCATGGTGGTTAAATTATTTTCTGCCAAGATGTTATTGTTTCGAATTCTGTGAACGACTGCATCAGCATCTTGATTTCGACCCACCATGACAACTCCTCTAGGTTGTTCTTCCCAAAACTCTGGGACTTCTAGCCTTTCGACCCTTGCCCCTGGTTCCATAATTTCCCTTTGTGGGCCTTGAATCATTGGGGCTTCCAACTTTGGTGCCCTTGCCCCCAAATTAACCCCCTCTCTGGCTGGTCCATAGGGTGGGTCGTTAGCAACTTGTTCTATAATAGGTACGTTTGCTCGAACTCCCGCCTGATTCTGCCTACGCCTTCCTGGGGGAGCAAAAAAATCTGCTATTCGACTCATGTTATCCGCGTTTTCTCTGTTTGTCACAGTTACATTTTGTACTATTGGGGCAAAGATTTCCTGCATAGTTTGTGCTAACACTCCTATCATATTATGGTTACTGTCATCCATTAATTGCCTAAAGGCCAACTGATTTTCTGTGGTTAAGATATGCATTGCACTATAACCCACTGACCCTTGGTTATTTGTCATAAATTGATTCGCCCCAGATCCAGACCCTAATTGTGGTGATGAATTCGATGTGGAATTGTGTAAGCCTGCCATAAAAGATGTTGGCATTCCATAAGAGGAATTTCTGGTTCTATTACCATCGAAACCGGGTGGTCTAGTGAGTGGGGTGGCGAAATGGGTTTATGTCCCTGGTGGTGGGACGAATCCCCCAGGATAACCAATGGTTCCAGTATTTCCTAGTGTGATCGGTGGATCTGGAACTGACTGTTTAACGCTGGTTCGCGAAATGTCGCGGAAGCAAGAGTCGCCACCGTCTTTTATTTTCTCCAAATGGAAAGGACAAAAGCACAGAAAAATTCCTTAAAGAGATTGCTCTTGGTTCGGGAGGTAGATTATAGAAAGGGAAGGTGTTAGCACCCTTTCTATCCATGGTTATCCATGGGCTCTTAGATACTTGCTCATTGTGTTTTCAAAAATGTTTGTTTGCTTTTCAATGTGGGTTTTTAAAAAAGTTCCTTTGAAAAATTTCAGTTCGACTCGTACGTCAGAGTGTTTGAAAAATTTGCTTTGAAAGCTTTTGAAAAAGTGTCGGTGTGAAAAGATTTTTGATTTGTTTGAAATTAGAGCAAGTATCCTTGAGAACCTACCTACCCTAAGGAATTCGTCTGTGTAAATGTCCTTAAAAGTAGGGCCATCCCACCATTGAGAGGTAGGTAGCACCACCGTTGGAGGTGTTCGGGTCAATTCGAGTTTATAGGGACATGGTGATCACCAGAGCAATGGGAAGATACCTTAGAAGCTACCCTCATGCCAGGTTCTCGGATCATGAGGACTTACTAAGACATCCTCTACTCGACGATCACCTTTCGAAAGGCAATAGTGAGGCGTACCCTAGGGGTGGTGTGTGCGAATTGTGTGTCATGTTCATTGATATTTGTCTTGTCATGTTTATTGTGATCTACGCTTGATTTTAATTAGGGCCATTCATTCTTACATGCTTATCGTTAACAGTTAAAAAATATTTGCGGGAAAGTAAATTCTAAGGCTATTACAAATGGCGCGGGTCCACATCGCCAAAATTAAACCGGACCCGATTTGACGGAAAATAAATAAAGCAATAAGATAAAAGTGCGAAAAATAAAATCGTTACAACGCTTTGGGAGAATTACATAATTATAATAAACGACATAAAATAAATGCGCGAAATTAAACAATTAAAAATATGGGCATTGGACCCTTTTGCGAAATTAAAATTAATAAGAAATTAAAATTAAAAATTAAAAGAAAATGTTTTTTATTTTGTGTTTTTTAGGATTTAAGGAGAAAAAAGAATTAATTAAAATTAAAATGAAATGTTAAACCTAATTCTAATTATTTATTTTTAGTTATTAAGAAAATATTAAAGTTTTAACCTAATTTAAATCTAAGTTAATTTACATGCAAAATTTAATTATAGAAAATAAATAAACTAAACATTATTATTGTAAAAAAGGGGGAAAATTAAAAAGAAATAAAAAGAATTCATTAAACCTAATTCTACATATTTTTGGATTTTTATTAAAAAGGAATTAATGCTGTAACCTAATTAAACTAAATAATTACATATTAATTTATTTATGAAAATATTAGAGTGAAATAATTTATTACATTTTTTATCTTTTTCTGGATTTTTTATGATGTTTTTATATTTTGTAAAAAATAACAATTAAATTAAAACCATAAAAATAAATAACACAATAATTAAAAAAAAAAAAAAATATGAAGAGAAAAGCAAACCAGGGTGGGGGTGTAGTCCCAAATTGTGAGGTGTGTTTATGAAAATCTGGCCCAATAAGCAGTGGCCCTTTTGACCTTTTGCATAGCGTGTTGAGGCGTTGACCTGGATCCACCATAGGCTTTAGTTCATGACCATTGATCTAGTGTTGGAAGGGACGTGGCACGCTTGATTATGCTGGTGCATGGTGTACTTCAAGGCTGAACCTGCATGGGAATTAGTATACAAAAATATTATTGAATTTGTTCAGACCTGGGACTTGAACCCAGGTCATGAAGGTCACACGCACATACACCTGCCAGCTGAGCCATTTGACTTATTTGATATATTAATAACACACAAATAACAAAAAGAAAGAACAAACGCATTAGTGATTAAACGCGCGAAATTCAAAACCGGCCTATCGCTGATGGACAACGCATCGTCTTCTTCGTGTTATTATTTTTTTTTCCTGAAACACGAGCATACAGCAACGGTTTGGCAAACGTTGCCTAAGACCATCTACCAAAAAATAGCGAATAGACCCTCGACGCTCATAAATTGAGCGCGAGGGTTGGAATCTCTTCGTCTGGACGTGCTAAGTGCAATGGCAATAGTCTTGAGCTCCAATTTTGCTTGGTTTGGGAAACCCCAATTTTCAAGCTCTGTAAACCCTAGACGGCATCAATGGTCAAATCACATATATTGCACAAAAACGAAATTAATTGGTATGGTTAGCATCAGAACATTATAACAATCATGAATCAACAAATAAAACTTAAGAAAGATGCTTAAATCATGATGCACGACTCCAAGCTTTCCTCTGTACAGTTTTGAGTCATTATACCAATTCTTTGCGTTTGGATGGACGATTTTGACTGGAACGCGTTCAGGAATTGTCAAGGAATCTTTTGGAATGGGTTTGGTGTCTTGAATCAACCTAAAAAGTTGATTTCAGTTTTGACCTTTCTTGACAATTTTCCAAGTTTGCAATAGTATTTTCAGCGCAGCTTTTTGTCTCCAAGGCTTAGGGTTGTATTCCTGATTATGTATAGAAGCAATTAGGTTAACAAATTTCAACAAAATCTCTTGTAATTATGGATTGAAGATTTGATTTTTTTTCCATTATATTTTCAATCTTTTTCTCATGGTTTTTGTGCAAATTATGATCAATTCAATCCAATTCTTCCTAATCAGCATGTGCACGAAATATTGACCTTGAAATGTGTACAAAAAGATTTGTTTGGTTCATTTAGATATTTTTCACACATTTAATTAATTTAATTGAATTAATATAAATAATAATCCAAATAAATAAATAAATAATGAGAAAATGCTTCCCTTTGGGCCAAGTGGTCGTGCATAGGCTTGGAATGATGAATCATGGAAGAAAATAGGCCCATTAGCAATTTTAGACCATTTGAACCATTGTTGACTTTTCAAAATTCCCAAAAATTTCCCAACTTCCACAAGGCATAACTTGCTCAATTTTTAAGCTTTTCACATGTTCTTGGACATTTTGGAAAGGTCTTTGAGTCCTCTAACCAATGCATTTGGTCCCATGTCATTTTGATTTACCAATCTCAAGTTATGGCCTTTGACTTAAAGTCCCTTTTTGTTGACTTTTGAAAATGACCTATAATGTTGAAATTGATAACTTTTTGTGAGAGCATTTCTTGGACTTGAAGTATGAAGATGAGTTGTAGGAAATGTCTTTCTCTTCAAAATGAGCTTTGGATGGAATTTTTCTGATAATCCATGTGAAAGTTATGCCCTGGTCAATTTCAGTTGACTTTTTCAACTGTCCAAATATAGTAACTTTTGCATCTTTGATGATTTCTGAGCCAAACTTTGAGAATCATGATCAAGCATTGATCAAATGATGTTTGTGGCTTCAAAATGATATATTGACCAAAAATTTGAACTTTTGACTGCCAAATGACCATTTTGCCCCTACAGTTGACTGTAGTGCAATTTAGGGTTTTGACTGTGCAATTTTGAGCTGAATGCCTTGAAACTTGATATGAGGATACTTGACCATCTTTGTAAGCATATGGGACTTGATTGGGCCTTTGAAAACTTCATTTTCTTGATCAGAATCCAAACCCTAGTTTTGACTGTATAGGAGACCTTTGCACTGTGCAACCCTTGGGGAATTTTGTGACTTGGCTTGGCAATTTCTTGAAAAATATGGGAGGGCAAATTTTGGGGTACAACACCTAGGATCGAACTGTTAGTTGATATGCTACTTGTTCCATTAGTGGCTACATTACTGGTAGAAGATGCAACAGACTGTGCGTTCGAAGGGATCACATTAGATGTTCCCATCGAGGCGGAGATATTAGTGCCTGTTGTATGTGGGATATTCTGTTCCCCTTGTTGATTGTCAGAATTAGACATCTTATTTAAACATTTTCTTCTAGGTAATGGTTGGTTGCTATTGAGTATTCTACCACTTCTAAGGTTCATATAACAACAAACTTATCACTCAGAAAGTATTTCTACAATGGTTATGTCTCAACAAATTTTTTACTTTGTTCTAAATTTCGTAATGACCAATGACGTGTCCCACCAGGTGTGCCAATTTGTTTACAGTTATTTCTGGTAAACAACCGCTAGTCCTCCAAACTATCAAATAATCTTAATGACTGTTATTTAATCTCTCTGGTAACTTGCAGGATCGACTAGATTGATCCTATGGTGTATTGGTCATTTGGATAATTCTCATTATAGAACTGATATTCATGGTTGGTATTTAGAATGTTGTGTAGGTGTTTAACTTACTTCGATTATTCTATTAAAGATCTAATGACATGATCAAGTAAATGCGTGTGAAACTAAATTGCATGAATAAAGGTTCAATTGTAAAGACATGTAAAACTGCACAAATACAAGTAAATAACTTCGAAGTATAAAAGCATGTAATGTAAAAGATTCTCTGGAATGTAAAAGACTCGAAATATAAAGAAAGCGTTTAAATGCAAGAAATCAGTAAAATGACTTTAAATGAAAAAGGTGTTCGAATGATAAAGGCATGAAATATACAAAAGTTTCTAAGATGTAAAGGATTTGACATGAAAAGAAAACATTTAAATGCAAGACATCAGTAAAAGACTTCGAATGAAAATACTTTAATGTAAAGGCTTTTGAATGATATGGACATGAAGATAGATGAAAGAACTGGAAATAATAAAGAGTTTTATTGAATCATAAACACTTGGTGTTATCATACGTACATTGTTCGAGCATTCGTTTCCCTAGCCATGTGGTATTTTGAATGTTTACTGAATTTTTGTACAATAGATATGACACACGAAATCCTAATGCTAAGACTTCTATTTATACTACTTCGACCATAACGGTCTTGCTATAAGATTCTGCCACGTTCAGAACATGCAAAGCAATGCCCCTCTCTAGCTTCCACACGTCTTCGAATGCTCCAGCGCATATATTTTAAATTTCGAACATCCCGCTTGCGTTTGAATTTCAAATGTTTTGGCACTCTTCGTTTCGAACTCATTTCTTGGACACAGCCTTGTTACCATTTCGAGACTTCTTTGAATATATCCCCATAACTGTCACTCGAAGCTCAGAGTTTTGACATGCCCATTCGAAGCACTGCTTCTACCATTTCGAAACATGACATCTTGCTTTATTCCAATCGAAACATCCAACTTGCTTCGCTTCGAATAATATCATCAAAATCTTCAGCCAACAGCAGTGTGCATAGACGAATGCCGTTTAGGGCTCTTTTATCCTCACCGATAGAGTATTGCTGAAATGTTTCCTCAGTGGAGTTCTAAACCTCAAGCTTATGGTTCAAATATGCCCTTATCTTCCCCAAGTGAAGATTGCTACCCCCCGGCGGTAGTATCCACAGTGTAGTCTGGGTAGAATTATTTTATCTAAGAATTTCTACGATTCCCTAGTCGAGGTCACTTTCATTGAGGACTTACATCAGAAGGTCTCAGTTCCCGACAAGGTTCTCTTTATCCCTGGAAAGAGATGTTGGATATGTTCCCTAGGAAGTTAAGAGTTGGATCAGAGTTCAAGATTTCCTCCGAGCTACAATTTATTTTTGCAATATTCTCCCCAGAAAGTTACTTCCCTAGTGTCATCGATATTTAGAAGTTGATGGTTCTGAAACTCGCTTCCCCATTGAAGCTCAGATTGATTATTCTCTACAGAAGATTAGATATGCAAAGACAATCATTTATAAGTTTATTGTCTTCTCAACAATCGATTATTGGCGTGCTTTCCCCAGTGCATTGATAAACATGCATCATTATGTTGCATCTACCAAAACGCATAACATTTCCATTGTATGGAGCATTACTCTATAAAAAAATTTCAAACATGCATTAAGGTATAAGCCAATTATGTTCACCTGCAGTAACCAAATTGTTATACGCTCAGATTTGAATTATCTCCACAACAAGCTTAGGGTGATCTTATTCTTTTTTCCCAGCGGAGTCTGTTTTGATTTACCACTAGTCGGGTCTTTGGTGCTTTCCATTTCCCCAGTGAGTCATCGTTTTCCCTTGCCCTTGCAAGCCCTTGGTTATTTTTACCTGTGTTTTCCTTGCCTTCTGAGTGCAACTAAGAGTCAGTGTATACTCTTTCCTATTTCTCGAGTATTTGAGTATCCATGCTTAGTGTGTGGTAATTCAAATAATTGCCACTCTTGAAGAATTACACCCCGCTTCTGGCCTTAGGGATATTGTAGTTCTTGCGCATTTGCAACCTATCAAAAGCCCAACGTGTTTTGGTAATCCTTGTTAGAGTCCTCTTCGACTGGTCTCTTTCTCTTGTAGAGTTCACCTTTGGTTTGTGCTCTCTGAAGGTCTTGCTTAGTCGGTTTATTGTCTTTGGTATCCACGCTAGTCAGGATCTCCTTCCATTAGCTTAGGTAACCTTCTCTGTTAAGAGTCCTTCAGTGTCTCTTTAAAGTCAAGTTGTCTGGCATCCTTGGTTGGGAGAGTTCGTCCTTTATTATTGGGGCTTTCTTCGGTTAGTCTCTTTCTCGTGTTTGCTACCAACTTCGAACATTTGTTTCTTGATGCCCAATTTTGCTTTTGTGTGTCTAACTCTGACCAGACATGCATATCTTTATTCCCTGTGAGTTCGCCTTTGATTGATGTTCTTTTTTTAGGAGTCTACCTTCGACTAGTATTCCTGATGAAGACTCCTCTTTGGTTGGTTTCTTTATTTTTAAGTCCATCTTAGGTTGGCACCCTTTAAATCCATCTTCGGCTGGTACCTTTTGTTAAGAGTTCCCTTTGGCTAGTCTCTTTTCATTTGTAAGTTCGCCTTTAATCGGTGTTCTTTTCTTAGGAATATACCTTCGACATAGTATTCCTTGTTAAAGATTCCCCTTTGGATGGTTTCTTTATCTTGAAGTACACCTTCGAGTGGCACCCCTTAAATCCACCTTCGGCTGGTACCTTTTGTTAAGAGTCCCCTTCGAATGGTCTCTTTTCATTTGTAAGTTCGCCTTTGATCAACATTCTTTTCTTAGGAATCTACCTTCAGCATAGTATTCCTTGTTAAAGATTCCTCTTCGGCTATTTCCTTTATCTTGAGGTCCACCTTCGAATGGAACCCCTTAAATCCACCTTCGGCTAGTATCAGTTGTTAGAAGTCCCCTTCGACTGGTCTATTTTCTTTGTAAGTTCACCCTTGATCGACGTACTTTCCCCTTTAAATCCACCTCCGGCTGGTATCATTTGTTAAGAGTCTACCTTCGGCTAGTCTCCTTATCATTACAGGTCCAACTGTCATATGTTAGAGTCTGCTTTGGTCGGTCTCTTTCTTATATGTGTCTAATTCTGACTAGACATGTATTTCTTATCCCCAGTAATCCCGCCTTCACCCGGTGGTCTGTTCGTTTGTTATTTTCACCTTCACCTGGTGTTTCTTCTGATTGTTGAGTTCGTTTTTAATGCAAGAGTTCTCTGTTTGATCTTCGAGATTCTATTTTGTTTCAAGAGATTTATGTTTGGTATCTTTGAGTCGTCTTTTGATTCAAGAGTTCTCAGCTTGATATTTGTGAGTTCGCCTTTGATTAAGGTGTTCTCTATTCGATCGTTGAGTTCATTTTTAATGCAAGCGTTCTTTGTTCGATCTTTGAGTTTCTATTTGGATTCAAGAGATCTTTATCCGGTATCTTTGAGTCCTCTTTTGATTCAAGAGTCCTTAGCTTGATATTTGTGAGTTCGCCTTTGATTAAGGTGTTCTCTATCCGATCGTTGAGTTCATTTTTGATGCAAGTGCTCTCTGTTTGATCTTTGAGTTTCTCTTTTAATTAAAGAGATCTCTATTCGGTATTTTTGAAGTCCTCTTTTGATTCAAGCATCCTCTATCCAATATCTTTGGGTTCTCTTTTGACTCAAGAGTTCCTTGTTTTCCCTTGTTGAGTTTGATTTTGATGCAAGTGTTCTCTTTTGATATTTTGGGTTTGCTTTTTTTCAAGTGTCCCTTGGTGGAGCCTTCTTCAGTCGGTCTCTTTCTTGTATATGTCTAACTCTGGCCTGACATATATCTCCATTATCTTTATTAAGAGTTTACCTTCACCTAGTCTTCTTTTCATTGTTGAGTTCACCTTTGATCGGTGTTAATTTCTTAGGAGTCTACCTTCGGCTTAGCCTCCTTGTTGATCAGCCTTTGTGCAGGCATCCTTTATTAATAGTCTACTTCGGTTGGTCTCTTTCTTATATGTGGTCTAACTCTGACCAGACACATATATTTTATCCTCAGTTCGCCTTCAATCGTTGTTCTTTTTCCAGGAGTCTATCTGCAGTTAACATTCCTTGTTAGAGCCTTCTTCGGTCGGTCTCTTCCTTATTTGTATATGTCTAATTTTACCTTGCATGCACTCAATATCTTCCTTATGTCCCCTACCAACTCCGGACATATTTATTCGATATCTGACATATGTGTCCTTTCCTCCGAACATATATCGTTGGCATCTTTGATATGGCTTTCTTCGGTTAGTCTCTGTCGTATGTTTGCTACCAACTCCGAACATGTATTCGTGATGCTTTTGTTATATGTTTGCTACCAACTCCGAACATATATTTGTGACTTCTTTGTTAAGAGTCTACCTAAGGCTAGTCTCTTCTATCTATATGTCTTTCCTCGACCTGGCATACATTCAATTCTCAGGTTGTCAGATTTGTTTCTTCTTTGATCCTGAGTCGTGAGTTTGCTAATTCGTTTCCTCTCTAACTTCTGAGTCATGAGTTCATCAATTTTTTTTCTTCTCTGACTTCTGATTCATGGGTTTGCTAATTCGTTTTCTCTCCTACTTGTGAGTCGTGAGTTTTCCAGTTTGTTTCTTCTCCGTCTTCTGAGTCGCGAGTCTATCACTTGTGTTTCTTCTCTGATCCTAAAACATGAGTATGTCAGATTTATTTCTTCTCCGACTTCTGAGTCGCGAGTTTACCAATTTGATTCTTGTTTGGTATCTGAATCATGAGTTTGTTAATGTGTTTCTCCTCCGATCCCTGGATCATGAGTCTGTCCTTTGTGTTTCTTCTCCGATCCCTGAATCGTGAGTTTATCAATGTGTTTTTTCTTCGATCCCTGAATCCTGAGTTTGTAAATGTGTTTCTTCTCCGACTTCTGAGTCGCGAGTTTGTCATTCTATTTCTTCTCTGACTTCTGAGTCGCGAGTGCGTAAGTTTTTTTGTTCTCCGACTTCTGAGTCGCGAGTTTTTCAGTTTGGTTTTTTCTATGATGTCTAAGTCACGAGTTTCCAACCCCTGACTTGTCATCTTATTCTTCTCTGACTGTTGAGTCATGAGTTTGCAACCCTGAGTTGCAGATGATTATCACATATAATTCCTCAACAGTCGTTTGTTCAACTTCTGTTCATCTTTTATGATGTCTTTCATTCGTGAATCTTCACCATGACTATTCTCTGCATTGTACACGAGAAATGTTATTCTTTAGTAGAGTTCTTATTCACCTTTTGGGAGTATGCTTGGTCAAGCATCCTTTACACCTTTCATTCGCCTTGGAAGATAGGAAACATAACTTCTTTTTCCTCTGAGGAAATCCTTCGGGAATACCACAAAAAATTCCCACCTATTCTTCGGAGCGCAAAATTTCAGGTTCTATTAGTATTTAATCTTCTTCTACCTTGAAAGTTCGAAAGGCTAGCGCCAATCTCACCTTCAGGTTGAAGACGATTAAATAGAGACAGTTGTTGCACCCTAAAATTTTCCCTCCTAATTTCTGTTATCTAGTTTAGGCTTTTGCATTCATCCGCATACATTCCATTAGGTCGTCTGCATTAACATAACATACATTTACATTTAATAAAGCACTATGAGGTTCAATGTTCAGGGATTGTGCAAGTTAGGGCTTCACATGGATTGAGACTTCTACATCAAGTACAATCTGATTCTTCTGTTTCATCTGGTTCTATCTGTGAGCATTGGAGTGTGGAATTAGGGCATGAAGTGTAATTATCAGAGACTCATTCCTCATCAAGAACAACAAGGTGTTTGGTGTTTAAACTGATGATTCTTGCTAACTCGGTCTTTGAAAAAGCACTTGATCTGATGGATTTCTTGAATTAGGGTTTATTTCCCTATGAGCTTGATCATATGGATTCCTACAATCATGATTTATTTATCTATAGACTTCCTAATCAGATGGATTCTCATGCTTAGGGTTTTACAAGGTCGTATCCTCATCTGAAGGATTTTTCAAGATGTTTCTTATTGTAATAATCATCAAGGCAGGACGTCCTTATGATTTGAACCATGGTTTAGGATCCCATCAAAACTTCATTTGTTAAATGGGATTTTTGGTGTTCCAAATGCAAGAAGATTTGGACTTATGGAGGTTAAGGGTCATCAATCAAGCGTGGCATGTATAGGATTCATTCTTCTACGTGTTATGGTCCAAAGATCTTAAATACTTGTTTTGGTCATCAAGAGTGATTCAAGAGAATCAAAGTATATAGTTTGTTTGGGAATTCAAAGTTGTTAACTCAAAAGTCAAACATGCTAAAGATGGAAACTTCATGATTTTAAATTTCTTGGAATTCAAGGTTTATATCATTCATCATGAATCAAATTGGCTATTTTTAAGATCATTGAACACCCATTGGTTCATCTAATCTCAAAATTCAAATTCACACAATTCATTCAAGGTTCAATTACAATTCAGGGTCTTATAAATATGGTTTAAGTTCCATGGTTCATCATGATCAAGCATTATTCAAATTCGAGTTCATTCAAACTTATTCAATTCTCAAGACCTTATTTCAATATCAATTTTCAAATGGTATTCAAAGCATACCATGATGATTCATTACAAAGATTTCTTCAAGCTCATAATCAAGTGAAAGAGATATGCAACTTGGAGAAGAAAGATTGTTTTGAATACTTGGGATTCTACCATGGAATTCAAGAGTTAACAAGAGGAAATGAGTCATTGTGTTCACATAAAGCTAATAGATTTCAAGTTCAAACCCTATGTCCATTACAAAATTTGTCCAAATTACATTACAAACCTATCCTAACCTAGTCCTTAATCATTCTTCTTTTATGCCCAAGCTTCCGTAGGTACGTATTTGCTTCAACCTTTATACAATCTTCGTGCTTTGATTCTTTCATGCTCAAACCATTTGTAAAAATGTGCAACCGAAGCTTCATTGGCCATGCCTCCATTCATTACCATTGTCACTAACAACAACTAACCATGCTTGTGTAAAAGCCAACATTGTCATCAAAAGTTCATACTTTAACAAGCTATAACCTGAACCATTCATAAAAAGAAGTCTATAAAAATCAATGTTATCACCGTGTTCACGCTAGCAATTAACGATGGCCATGCTATCATGTACACATAAAACAGATACAATAAACAAAAGTAATTCACAAAACCAGTTTTATCAATCCATTAAAACCAGTCCAACAACAAGCAACTTGCATAGCACTAGAAATCCAAAATAGAAAATGATAAAAAAATAGCATATGTAATAGAACCAGAAACCGTGAGAAATAGAAAGAAGCTTTATCAGAAAATATCAGAACAATTTCTAGCTCAGCATAACAGAATAAAACAGTCCTAACCAACTTCAAAAACCACCCTAACTGGATTAACACCCTTGCCAGCTCATCCTAATAGAATTCCAAAAAATCAAAACAAATTGTAACAGAATATAACAGAAAATCACAACAGAATTTGAAGTTTACTCAACCTACCTAATCTCTCATCTCAGCCATCTATTTCCTAACATAAATCATAAACCAATGGCTCAGATCCAATCATTTTCTAACTAATATTTCCTAGCTCTAACAGAAACAATAAAAACCGATTACCGCCTTCATTAATTCTCATTCTTCACTTCACAGAAGGATCACAAAAATAACTGACAAAAATACTTTCTTCTCCTCTCTTCTTCATCTTCATCGTTCCTCAATCACCATCTTCAACCTTAACGTGAATCACCATAAGCACCTTCAATATTCTCTTCACATTGGCTGAAGATTCTTCAAGGTACTCTCTAACCTTCAATCTCCATCTCCATCAATCCTCACGAGAACTTCATCCCGTCGCATACTGCATCATAGTTCTTTGCACCTTCATCTTCTTTGAGAATCATCATCAAACTTTATCGCATCATCATTGTCATTCATTTTTGTCTGTGAATCAATAATAACATCAATGCTACTGCAACAACAAGAGTCCAGTGCAGCAAGAACACAACGCATCAATACAACTCAGACAGACGCATATAGAAAGAAGAAGAAGGTGTAGAAGATCATTGCAGCCATAGAAAAGAACGAGAAAGTGGAGGAAAATTAAAGCGAAAATGAGTATAACTTTACCTGATATGAGCGCCTTTGTAGGTACGATTCCTTCGTATCTTTTGCCAATCTCGTTAATTCCTTATAGAGTACGATGAGAGGAAGCGAAGCCCCATGGTAACGAACTCTGATGCTCAACACATGGCATTTAATTTAAACATAGAAAACCTAGGGTTTTAGCTTGGATTTAAGATTCCGGAAAAATGATGAAAGATTAATGGAATGGATGATTTGGTACGGACTGAGGCGAGAAGGACGAAGCGAATCATGTATAGACCGGCCTTCTCCAGGGAATAACCGCCATGGTCTCTGTTGATGCGGCGTTTATTCTCGATTGAAGCTTTAAGACGAAGAGGGAATTTTAGGTTTAAGACATTACTGCGATATTCCAAACTGCACCTTTTCCATTTTTTTTCTTTTTTATTTGATATTTCTGATTTTTCTAAATAATATACTGAAATAAATAATAATTCTTGATGAGTGAAGTTGGGATTTGAAGAAAGTTAGTGTCTAGTGGTGAGTTGTATCGATTGAAAGAAGAGTTGGACTAAATTGTATGAGACTTGGTCCAATACACCATTGTTGTACCTCAATTTTTGTCCCTAAGATCCCTTCATCATACCATGTTGATTCAATTACAACAAGATCACATTAGGGCTCTTGGTTCTCCTCCCTATCTTTAGCTTTTCTCTTTGAGGAATCACCAAACATATTGACTTGTTTTTCTTTTGTGATCATGCATGTTTTGTTTTGACTTTCCTTTTAATTAATAAAATGCAATGTTGGTTTGTTTTACTTGTTAATAATGTAGGTAAAGGCAATGAGGCTTAGCAAGTTGCTCAATGGGTTCATGAGTTTATTTCCATGCCCTAGTCAATAAAGCTTGAGAAGTCCAAACCTCACCATTGAATTTGTTTTGGAAGAAATGGCATGGCAAGGTTTATCTTGGTTCACCACATTTAAAAGTTATCAAGATTGAGTCAAAAGTACAAGGGGTTGATTGAAGAAGTAGTCATGTTTGGACAAGACTTTGTTCCCCTTGGTCACAAGTGCATATTTCTCTCAATTCTCAACATATGGAAGTGGTTTTAGTGGCTATGAGTTCTCACTATCATCCTCAACAAATTATATTTACAAAGCAAAAGTGTTGGTACAAGAAGGTTATTCAAAATTGTCAAAGTTCCTCGAAGTATTTTCTTGATCTAGGAGCTAGGGTTTTGAACTTCAAAGAAGTATATCTTGCTCATCTTTTGGTATTTTTGAGTTATTCCAAAGACATCCTTCTATTAAAAGGGTTATCAATAAATCACTTCAAAAGTTTCAAGGAGTTTTCATGTGGAAGAAACTTGATGATGAAGAAAGATTACAAGTCCTCTAGATGAACCCCCATTTTCCCATATGTGACTTCAAATGATCATAACTTGGTCAATTTTTATCACCTTGAGCCCACTAATTTTCCACAATGATCTTGAGGATTTGAACTTTATGCCTTCTTTTATGTGCAAAGTAAGAAAATAGATGGAAGATTCCCTAAGTATACAAAAGATTATAGGTCATTCCATGATTTTTTGCCAACTTCAACAATTCATAACTCTCTCAATTTTTGGAGATTTTGAATGGTTCAAGTTTCAAAATGTTATTCAAGAGGTCCATTTCATGCCATCTTTTTTGGTCAAGAGCAAATTCCAATTGGAAGGCCATGTTTGGATGCAAAACATTATAGGTCACTTTTGAAGAAAATTTTGAAATATTTCTAAGTATGGAAAGTCAACCTTTTCCCCCCAACTTTGACTCAATGCAACTTTCAGCTCAAGCATCCATTTGATTCCATTCTTTTTCCATTTTAAAACTTGTAATCTCATCTTTCTAAAGCATCAAGAATTATGCCTTAAGATCCCTTGAGCTGAGAATTCCATTGGATTGAACTTGGTAACTTGGAACTGAAGTTTCTTCATAAGTCAGAATTTGAAATTCATATTTTGGCCTCTAAACATCAAATTAGCATGCATTTGTGATCTAAACATGTTTAACCAAGTTACGAAAGTGGATTAGAGCTTTAAAATACAAGGATTGGATGAGTTTTGATGCAAATCAGATCACACTTTGCTCGTGCATCAGGTTCACACGATTTCCCTCCAAACTTCATCATTTCACACGCTTGAACATCCCATTTGATTCCCTAAAAATAGAGGGTCATCCCCCATTCATTTCCTCAAGCTTTGAGAGCCAAATACACTATGTCAAAACCTCACACGAACTTCAAATTTTTGAAATCAGTTTCTGATATTCAAGCCTTTTCTTCCAAAATTCTCTGCACATTCATCTTCCTTAAGCATCATACAAACTCTCCAGCACTTAAACAAAGCAAAACGAGCTATAATTCAAGCTATAGAAGTCCATTTTCAGAGCTTCTTTCTTGAACTTCGAAAAGGTAGAATTCTCCACCATTTGGATCCAAATAAAGCACTAACTTGTTCTACTCCTTCTCCTGAATCTGGTGTTTATTACAATTTTTAAATCCATTGAGAATTGAGAGAGAAATCTCAAATTGAAGGTGCTAGCTATTTTTTGGGTTTTTGATTCACATCTCTTTCAATACCTTATATAAATTTGGCGCGATGGTGGTGTTAGGATCGTCTTGAAGAGACAAATCCAATGATACTGATCTGAGATCCTAATTTTTCCATTTGAAAGATCTCACAAAATCTCCATTGCAGGGTGGCTGAAGGTTGAAGATGATGACATGTCTCGTCTCAGCCAATGATAGCGTGCAAAACGTTTTAATTTCATTGGTTGGCCTTTTTCTGATCCTATGCGTATCTTACTAAGGTCCGTATCAAGCACAGTGTCTTTGGTCCATTGGATTAGCTTACTAACACGTTTTGACTATGATCTGATGGCCCACATCTTTTTGGTTTTATTTTATTTTCTGATTTTATATTTTAATTGATTTAATTTTCAAAAATTCATAACTCTTTCATTTTTTATCCAAAAATTATGAAAAAATTCACAAAAATACTTTGAATTATTTCTGATCTCATGACTATTTTTTCACATTTTTATTTTGACATTTGATATTTTTTATATATTTTTGCATTGTTTGCTTTGTTTTAATTACTTTAAAAATACTTTCTGACATTTTTTTAATTCTAAAAAATTCATAAATATCATTTTACATATTACTGACCTTTTTGAAAATTTTATGAAAATTTATATTGATGTTTACTATTTTTGATCTATTTTCTATTTGTTTAAACAATTTTAATTAGTTTTAAAATAGTTTCTGACTTTTAAAAATTTCAAAAAATATTTATAAAAATATTTGAGTCCTTTTCTGATTTTTCTATGGTTTTACTTAATTTTTATTGATTAATTTGAATATAGTTGATATTTTCTTTCTTATTTCTATTTTAAAACATTTTTAAAACCTTTTTTTAATGTATATATTAAATGCAATATTATTTTGTGATTATTTTCTGGCTGAACTTGGGTTGAATTTTGATCATGAACTTTATTAACATCATTGGATCCATTGTGTTGAGTCTAACTCCATAAAGATGAATGAATGATTTTAATAATAGTTTGATTTAAACTTAATTCAAATGTGGTTTGTATATTCTTTCCCATCCTTCTTCATCTTGTCCCTTTCTTATTGCACTAAGTGTTATTGGAGCATGATCTTTATATCATGTTTCAAAATAAATGGTGCATAGATTGCTATTGACCGGTCTCAAAATAAGTGCGACTTCTATATAAGTCTACTTACGATTGCTTAACATAGCGCTAAATTTTGTTCTGATTCGAATAAATGATCATTCGTGGCCCAAACATATGTTTGCAAGCCCAAGTATGTTAATTTGATCTCTTTGATCCAATAACCTTGAGATTCATTGTGTGGAGGCTTTGGTTCTGCCTTTCCTCTAATGAATCTACAACACTTTTGGTCAACGCGGATCACTTAAACATCATTGATCATTAAATGGTATTTTTGATGATTCCAAATGGATGATATACTTGACAAAAAGCAAATGCAACTTGTTGTGTGGGGGCTTTGGTTCTACCAATCCTCTAATGAGTTCCAAATGTAAGTTTCAAGATGGTCATCCAACTAACTACTAATTATTAAATTATTTTACTTTATGCTTTTACTTTTATGCTTTATGTACCATTTACTTTAAGTATTTCATTTCATGCCATTTTTATTTTGCTCACTTGAGCATTTATATTCTTGTTATTTTTATTTTGCTCACTTGAGCATTTATATTCTTATTATTTTTATTTTGCTCACTTGAACTTTTTCTTTTTTTAAGACACCTAATAATCAACATGAACTATAAAAGCTTAAATGATACTTGGACTATTTGGTTACTATCCTTGGCATTATGAATTATTGGACTTCTTGGACTTAGGGTTAGAAACCTTGACCTATGTTGGAGACCTTATGATCTTAATTGATATTTTGTCTAGAGTTCTTGAGGTTTACCTCAAGACATTGGGTTGTATGTTTGTTTTGTGTGCAGGTAATTGTGATTACATTCTTTGTTTGTAATCTGGAATTCACCCGTATACAGCTGTTACTCTGCCCAATATTTGTGAAGACTTAATACATTTGAAGTTTGGTTCTCTCAAGAGGTCTAGTATCTTTGCTTCTTTACTTTTAATCCAAGGAATGAGAATTCTATCTTGACTCATAATGTCAAGTATTGGCTTCTTGTTGGTTAGATGGTTCTTATCCCTAGCTTTTACCTTATGCTTTAGGATAGTCCCTTCTTATCCTCCAATCTTCTTTAATTTCAAAAATCTTCTCCCTCCTTTTGAAAAACTCTTTTTTTTTTAAAACTTGAACTACTTTCATAATAAACTTGGACTTAGGTCCATGCATTTTCAAAACATTTTTCACAAATAAACTTCAATCAATTTAATAATACCTTGACATTTTTTGTGAGAAGACTAAAATTCAATCAATCTCATTTCAAACTATTTTTCCATTTTGGCTTTTTACTTTAAAACTTTTCTCAAAAGATTGGACTCTTGTCAATCCTTGTAGTGATGCAAACAACTATACTTCTATAATATGTAGTGAAGTGAGATATTTTCCACTTGGGTGTTGAGTGAGGCATTATTGATTTTAAAATCCAAGCCATATCCTCCACTTTGAGATGATGCAAATTCTCATTTCTCATGATTGTGGGTAGTAAGTATGTTTTCCACACTGACAATGACGATGGTGTCTCATCTCATAAAATTAACCAACACATTTGTATTTTAAATTTTTAAAGATGAACTACGTGTACCCTGATCCCCTATTGCACGAAAGATGGTATGTAGGCACTAAAGGTTCACAACCGCGACGGGTGCAAAAATCATAAAAAAACACTTCTTTTCTCACCTCTACCATCTATTTTACATAGAATATTTTATAGCCAAAATATACAGATTTTACAAAGAGGTTCCTGCGGAGTACCGCAGATGTTTAGGGTGCTAATACCTTCCCTTTGTATAACCAACCCCCTTACCTAGAATATTTCCCCCTCTTTTGGGTTATTCACTCTTTTCCCATTTCTTTGGAAACAATAAAGCACAGTGGAAATTTTTTATTTTGATCTGTATAAGTCTAGTCAATCCAATGACTTAGTCTTTAACATTTCTACCGCTACAGAAAAATGACGACTTCACTGGGGAAGGATTGACCTCTTGCCGGTCCATCCCTAAGTGGGTTAAACCTATCTTTGTTTATATTTGTATATGTGTTATTGGTGTTTATATGTTATATTATTTGTTGTATATATGTTTGCCTGGATTTTCCTGGTTTTCAGGGTGCTTGGTGATTACTTATAAGTCATATACTCGGACTTGGGCAAACTTTAAGATAGGATGGGCGGTATAGTCATGTTAACTTTGAGGGAGTAATCCCAAAAAAGGAGGCATGAGATCCCCCACTCAGTGGATGCCCCTTTGACTGTAGTGTCGTTTACCGAGTAATTGGGAAGACGTGCTGCTTTCGACCTGGGAGAATGCTGAAGCTGAGGACCGTAGAATACCTAACCCATCTTGGCCTTTTTGGTGTAGTACGGAAGCTATGACAGAGTAATCCAGAAATAGTTGTCACGCGATACTATGCTCGGACGAGTTTTTCTTGAGATTATTACTAATTACCGAGTTAATCGGGAAGTTGGTAATATCCGAAGGAAGGATGTAGACTCTGGGAACCTCTAGAACCTTGTTCGGCAGGTGATAAATTTTAGACCATACCTTATAGGTAGTACCTTCGACCTCATGCTCGTGACATTAAACCTGTGAACCCTATGTTTGTGATCTTCTGTGCGATTGTTGCATCATGCATCAATGCATTCATAAGCATCTTTTGAAGGAATTTAATTTCAAGGGACTTAAAAGTTGACCATTTGTGAATATCTCAGGTACCTTTTGAACATGGATCCTGGAAAAAGAAAGACCGGAAAATACAGTTTCAAAGATCCCAAGATAGATGAGTTGATCAGTCTAATTCCCGAGATTGAGTGTTCTACAGATTTTCGAAATAAGTATGGATCCATCATTCCTCTCATGAAGCTTAGGATGAAGGAGGGCATTCTCTCGACCTTGGTCCAGTTCTATGATTCAGTGTATCATTGCTTTACTTTCCTTGACTATCAGTTGATGCCTACACTGGAGGAATATTCTTGTCTGTTGGATTTACCTGTTACCAATCGTGTTCCTTTTACTGGTTTGAAGGGTGAGCCAAAATTACATGAGATTGCTGCTTTGATTCATCTGGGGAAGTCTGAGGTTGAAGCCCATATTACTATTAAAGAAGGGATTAGAGGATTACCAACTCAGTTTTTATTGGAGAAAGCTCGTTAATTTTCCAGGATGAAGAGTACAGTCGCTTTTGAGGCCATCTTTGCTCTACTTGCTTACGGGTTGTTCTTATTTCCTAATGTGGACAAGTTTGTTGACGTTAATGCTATTAGGATCTTCATGATTGGAAATCAAGTTCCTACATTGTTGGTTGATGCTTATTACTCTATTCATCTTCGGAATTCTTATCATGGGGGGATGATTATCTATTGCACGCCTCTGTTGTACCGGTGGTTTATTTCTCATATGCCTCAGTCAGATGCTAGTTGCTCACTTCCTGATTCAGGTGATTGGAAGGAGGTTGCCACCAGATATGCGGAAGAAAATCAGAGGTTGAAGGCTCAGATTTCTAGGCTTACAGGGAAGCGCCAACGTGTAGAGTGATCTCTATCAGATTTACTTATTAGGGTTTTAGACTTTATTTTCATCTTGTACTTGGGATTATTGAAACTTGTAATATATTTTGAAGTTATTATAATAAATTTTTTCAATATTTCAAATGTGTTATTACTTTGATATTTGAAATGTGTCTATAAATCTTTAAGTCCCTTGAAATATTAAAATAAATCACGTGCATTGCACATCATACATCATATTGCACATATTTCTTGCATTTCTTGGCATATCAAGGTGTCTTACCAAGCTTCTTTACTTCGTTCAGCAAGCTGTCTCACCACTACAACACTTGAGCTAATTTTAGAAGGGAGATGGACAACTTAGAACAAGAGAATCGCGATCTGCGTGAGGAGGTTTCTGCTTTGAAGGCCAGCATGGCCAATCTTACTGCTCTGATGGAATCTCTGGTGGCTGCTCAGAATCAGCCACTGAGTGTTCAACCTCAACAAACAAGGGTTACCACTGAAGCTCTGACTGTTCCTGTGTCTGCTACTCCAGTTGTTATTCAGAATCACATGCCTCAAGTTTATCCATGGGGAATGCTAGAGAACTTTGCGCCTGAAGGATTTAATCTTGGTCCTCAAGAAGCTCCAGTTGTTTAGACTACTGTTACTCCTGCACCTCCTGTGGTGCATGTTGCTCCTACTGCACCTCCTTCGGTGAATATGGTTCCAATTGTTAATGATGATATGTGTCGTCCTTTTCCTCCACCAAGTGAAGACTTGGGTCTCTATGATAGAATGGATGATTTTCAAGAGCAGTTTGACAAGATGCATAGGGAGATGAAGGCCCTCAGGGGAAAGGAATTGTTCGGGAAGAATGTGAATGATTTATGCTTGGTCCCGAATATTAAGATACCTGCGAAGTTTAAGGTACCGGAATTCGATAAGTACAAGGGAAACACTTGTCCTCGTGCTCATCTTGTGATGTATGTAAGGAGAATGTCTACCCATACTGATGATCAGCGTTTGCTGATTCACTTTTTTCAGGATAGTTTGACTGGTGTTGTGCTGAAGTGGTATATGAGTTTGGATAGCGTTAATATCCATACTTTCAATGATTTGGGAGAAGCATTTATCAGACAATACAAATACAACGTGGACATGGCGCCTGTTGTAACACCCCAAATCTACCCCAAGCAATTATGCAAAATAAATCAGAGTTATAAAATTTCAATCATACAAATGAATCGGGACGTCACAAATTCTTCTAACAAATTCATTGCATTCATCATGGATATATAACACTTTTTCAAAACATCAGATGAACCATCAACATAACATCTTTCATTAAATAATTCAACAACTACGCAATGAAATTCTCAATAACATCCTTAAAACGACAAAACATCAACTTCGAAACATCTCATATTCAATAATAATCAATTTAAAGTTCAACAACTAAAAATCAGCAATCAAAAATCAGCAAGCGTTCATCCCCCCGAGTGTTACATATCAGAGCAATGACACCGACTCAATCTATTGAAGGTATACGACCTTCACTCTCGATTACCTGCACGTTACCAACATAAGGGCAACATTCAAACAGAAGGGGTGAGATATCTAACAATATAATAAAGCGCATGATAATTAATATATATTAAATTAGATCATTAACATCACCATTTCTCATCTCATAATCAACAACAATTGCAGCATATATACACATTCATCAACATCAAGATGAACTTCATCATTCATTCATATAATGCGACTCAATACTATGCAAATGCATGTGGTACCATTGGATCAGAACTCCCATCTCAAAAATCTGCCAATTAATAGAGGCATCAACAAGGCATAGCCTTCATCTCAAAATTCACCAATACAGGCCATCTCAACGAGCATAAGCTTCATCTCAAAAATGCAATGTATGCAACATAACCATGAATGTAATAACAACACCCAAGTTAACAACATCTCAAATCATCTCAAAAACATCTCAAATTAACATCTCAAAAGCATCTCAAAATAACAACATCTCAAATGCATCTCAACGTCTCGTCATCAACATCTCATATCATCAAAATAATTCATTAAACATCATTTATTTATCAAACGTCATTTGTTCATCATAATCCTCAAACATAAATTTAGTAATAACATCTCACTAATAACTCATCTGTATATTACTACTACAGTAATCCATACTGTTATTTTGTATGTTTTCTTTGTTACTGTCACTAATCCTACTGTCATAATTCTAACAGCAGCCTCTAAACATCTCCTACTCATCATTCTGTCCAAAATCCAGCACAACGATCACTCACGGGAAGTAATTATAAATCCTAAATTGTCTTCTAGGATTACACTTCTTATTTATTATTTTAATCATCTAAAATAAAGTTCATCGCGTTAGCTATTCAACGCTTTGAACGAAATCTCAAACAGCATCCTAAAACTCAAGTTACAATAATTTAAAACCGATTCTACCAAAAATCAGACATTATGTATCGACACAAAACCTTATGGATCGACGCAAACTGCTTCACCTGTACAACATGAGTCGACACATCCTCCTTATGGATCGACTCATCCTGGTCTCAAACACAACATGTATCGACACATGCATCCCATCGGTCGACTCATCCTGAGTCTTGCAACTCTCATGTATCAATGCAAGCCCTTCTTGTATCGACTCATCCTGAGTCTAATATTGCCTATGTATCAACTCATCCAGCTTGAGGTCGACACATACTGACCCATTCCTGCATAATTCTACGCTTCCTTCTGTATTTTCACTACGGGAATTATGTTACAGTCCTACAAACCTCATTATAAACATTGTGGAATATCACCTAACATTATCCTACAATGCTACATCGATTAAATGACATAATGGCATCATTATTCATCCAAAATTCATCAATCTTCATCATACATCATCATATACATATCCAATTCAAGAACAAAACAGCAATCCTCTAACCCCACGTATCAAATATCATGAACCAAATTATAAAGCCAGAACCCCACCCTTACCTTGGATTGAAGGTCGCTCTATAATTTCCAGGTTGAATTCACGTTCTTTCCATTTTCCACTTTTTCCAACAACTTCACTTTCTTCTCAATCCTTATTTCCTCTACTGCTTCCTTCTTTCTATTCCTTCTCACAAATAATAAAATAACCCTATTATTCTATTATTCCTTATTTCTTATTGGGCTCAAAACCTACACCCCCTTATTACTTCTACTATCTCAAAATAAGCCCACGACAAATAATATTACACTTCTAATATTATTTCACCACATAATAATATAATACCTCTAATATATTATTTCTCCACTTAAATCAAATAAATCCAATTCATATAACACATCTTCACAAATATTCCAAAAATAATTTAATTAAATAATTAATTAAATTACGGGCGTTACACCTGGCCGTGATCAACTCAGGGCCATGGTTCAAAAAGATAGGGAATCATTCAAAGAATATACATAGAGATGGCGTGAGGTAGCCGCCCAAGTGATTCCTCCCATGGAAGAGAAGGAGATGACTAATATTTTCTTGAAGACTCTGGGTGCTTTCTACTATGAGAGGATGGTAGCGAGTGCGCCAAGTGACTTTACTGAAATGGTAGGCATGGGTATCCACTTAGAAGAGGATGTAAGAGAGGGCCGCCTAACAAAGGGTGAACATTCTGGAAACACGAAGAAGCCATCCTACGGGTTTGCCAAAAATAAGGAAGGAGATACAAACACTGTCATGCAAGAAAGGAGAGTTAATCCTCCTAGAAGAAATTATCAGCGTCATCAGCAAGTCGCCTCAGTTACTCCAGTTGTTGGTGTAGCTCCAACCACCGTTGCTTATTAGAGACCATCCCAGCCGGGGAATTAAGGGTATAATCAGAGGAGGGAGAGTTATGACCCTATCCCTATGAGTTATACAGAGTTACTCCCAATGTTAATTCAAAAGAAGTTGGTTCAGACCCGACCACCTCCCGATGTACCATCACCATTTCCTTGGTATTACAAGGCAGACCAAACATGTGCTTTTCATCAGGGAGCACCAGGGCATAATGTTGAGAATTTCTATCCTTTGAAGACTGAGGTACAGAAATTGGTAAATGTTAGAACATAGTTTGATTCTACAACCCTTAGTTAGAGTTTTGATGATAACAAATACAAAGAACAAATATGCACCCTAAAAATTATGTTATTGTGTATGCAGAAGTTCAGACCAAAGCAACATCAAAAGTTAAGCTATAGAAGCTACACGCTGAAGAAATCAGAATTTGCGCTGAAGATTGATGACCAGAACCTGCTCTTAAGTGAAGTAAACTCTGATTCTGAACAAGAGCATAATAATCCAAGTCATCAAAGTTCTGAAGCATCAGCAGCAGACAAGGATGTAAGATTCTGAAGCGTTACTAATCATTCAAGACAACATCAATTACAACGGCTTCTTTCAGACATGATCTTCTCCAAATGGAAACTGAGTTAATGATATTTATCACGCTTAATGATGAACAAGAATCCATTGCCTATATAAACAAGCTCAGTGATCAAATCGTTCACGATTTGCCAATACAACTGTACGAGAATTCAAAAAGCTGCAAGCATACTTATCACCTTTCCACATTCTAAATTTGTGTAAATTATTACATTTGTCATAACAGTTTTTGTAACGAAAAACATCTGTACGCACATTCTTGTATCCTTGTTTAAGATAGTGTTCCTTGAGATTAACCGGATTGTGGTTGTACTCAAGAATACTTTAACAGTTGTTAAAGTAGTGATTGTAATCCTTTTGTGATTAGTGAATTAAGTCCTCGTTGGAGAGAGGCGAAATCACCTTGACGGGTGGACTGGAGTAGTTTGAGATTAAACGAACCAAGATAAAAATACTGTGTCATTGCGCATTTGATTTCCAGTTTTCAATTCAACCCCCCACTTCTTGTGTTTTTCACTTCTTCAATTGGCATCAGAGCGCCTAGTTCTGAGCTTAAACACTTAACCGTGTCAATACAAGATCCAAGCTTCAGAAAAACACTATGGTGGGACCAAGCCAAAACATCAGCAATGACTACCATGAAGACAAGGACATATTCAGTGGCAAACCTCCAGTCTTTGATGGAGAAAACTTTGACTACTGGAAATATAGAATTGAGAGGATAAACAGAGGATGATGTCTGACCAGCAAAAGCGTGATTTTAGAAACCACCACAAGGCCAGAAAAATACTCCTCAACGCTATCTCATACTCAGAATATGAGAAAACCTCAAACAGAGAGACAACCAAGAACATGTTTGACTCTCTGAGAATGACGCATGAAGGAAACATTCAAGTCAAAGAAACCAAGGCCCTTGCGCTCATTCAGAAGTATGAGGCATTCAAGATGGAAGATAGTGAATCCAAATAAGCTATGTTTTAAAGATTCCAAATCCTTGTTGTTGGGATGAAGGTTCTTGACAAAGGATATTCTACTGCTGATCACGTTAAGAAGATCATCAGAAGCCTACCCAAGCAATGGAGGCCAATGGTTACAACACTTAAGCTAGCCAAAGATCTCAACAAAATATCTCTGGAGGAACTTTTCATCTCCCTCAGAAGTCACGAGATAGAGCTAGAAGAAGATGAGCCTCAAAAGCAAGGTAAGCCACTAGCTTTAAAATCTAACAGAAAATCCGACTCCAAGGTTTTGCAGGTTGTGGAAGAAACTTCTGATGGATCCTCATCAGAAGAAGATGAATTGTCTCTCCTCTCCAGAAGGGTGAACCAACTATGGAAGCATAGACAAAGGAAATTCAGAAATCCTAGAAGATCATAGAATTAGAATGAATCCTCCTCTAGATACAGAAAGTCCGAGTCTTCCTCTGGACACAGAAGATCTGAAGGTTCTTCAGGATACAGAAAGCCAAATAGTAAGGACATCACCTGCTATGAGTGTAATGAGCAAGGGCACTACAAAAGTGACTGCCCAAGGCTTCAGAAGGAGAAGCCCAAAAAGAAGTTCTTCAAGGAAAAGAAGAAAAGCCTCATGGCAACATGGGATGATTCAGACACCTCTGAAGCTGACTCAGAGTCAGATGATGAAAGAGCAAACATAGCTCTCATGGAAAACGTGTCAGAAGACAGTGAAGCTTCTGGTTTAGACTCAAAATCAGACACGGAAGAGGTAATCCCTGACTTCACCATTAATTTTACTAAGGTTGAACTTGCAGAAAGTCTAAATGAAATTCTGGAAAAGTATCAGCAAATCAGAGTCAAATTCAAGAACCTGAAAAGGGATCTTGCCTCTGACTCTGAAAAGTATGAGAGTCTCAGATTAGAAAATTTTGAGTTAAAAGAAAAAGTTTCAAAATTAGAAAATGATTTGAAAAACTCTCAGAAGGAAATAATCTCAGAGACTCCCAGTAATGCTGATGAGATTATCAAAGAGTATGATCACAACTTTCAGAAGTTTCTGGCTAAAAACATAGATAGAAGAAAGATGGCTTCAATGATCTATGGAGTTAGCAGAAATGGCAGAAAAGGGATAGGATATCAAGGTAAGGTATCTACACCTAAACAGACCATGGACTTAGTCATAAAACGCACACCACTCAAATCACATTTTATATATGGGCACACACATGACATAAAATACACTAGTAGTGATTATTCTGTCAAACCAAAATTTAATCAGAATTTTGGTAAAACTAACAAACCAGGACCCAAGAAGATATGGGTACCTAAGGACAAAATTATATATGTAGCAGAGATCTTTAACAGCAAGGCTAAAACACCAGTCATGGTACCTAGACTCTGGCTGCTCTCGACACATGACGGAAAGAAGGCATATGTTCCAAAGCCTGGAACTTAAACCTGGAGGCTACGTGGGATTTGGAGGCAACCAAAGAGGAAAGATCATTGGCTCTGGAACAGTAGGTAATGGAAATATTCCCTCTATAAATAATGTGTTATTAGTTGATGGATGAATGCATAACCTGTTATCCATAAGTCAATTAAGTGATAACGTTTATGATATAATCTTTAATCAAAATTAATGCAAAACTGTTAGTCAGAAAGATGGGAATATCCTATTTAATGGAAAGAGGAAAAACAACATTTATAAAATAAAACTTTTTGAACTAAAGAGTCAGAATGTAAAATGCCTTCTTTCTGTTAACAACGAGCAATGGGTCTGGCACAAAAGATTGGGGCATGTTAGTATGAAAAGAATATCTCAGATTAACAAACTCAATCTGGTCAGAGGACTTCCTAATTTGAAGTTCAACTCAGATGCTCTGTGTGAAGCATGTCAGAAAGGAAAATCTGCAAAACCTGCTTTCAAATCCAAAAATGTTGTTTCCACCTCTAAGCCATTAGAACTTATGCACATTGACTTATTTGGACCAGTAAAAATTGCGCCTGTCAGTGGAAAGAAGTATGGGTTAGTGATCGTAGATGACTATAGCAGATGGACATGGGTAAAGTTCTTAAGACACAAGGACGAGTCACACTCTATGTTCGTTACCTTCTGTAACCAAGTTCAGAATGAAAAGGATCTTAGAATTGTCAAAGTCAGAAGTGATCATGGTGGGGAATTTGAAAATAAAAATTTTGAATCATTTTTTAATGAAAAAGGCATCTTGCATGACTTCTCTTGTCCTATAACTCCCCAACAAAATGGAGATGTAGAACGAAAGAACAGAACATTGCAAGAAATGGCCAGAACCATGATCAATGAGACTAATATTGCTAAGATCTTCTGGGCAGAGGCAATTAACATAGCGTGTTACATTCAGAATAGAATCTCTATAAGACCTATTTTGGAAAAGACTCCATATGAATTGTGGAAGAACAGAAAGCCCAACATTTCTTATTTCCATCCATTTGGATGCACTTGCTTTATTTTGAATATAAAAAATTATCTGAACAAGTTTGACTCTAAAGCAGAAAAGTGTATCATGTTAGGATACTCTGAACGCTCAAGAGGGTACAGAGTATACAATACAGAAACATAGATTGTTGAAGAGTCAATCAGTGTTAGATTTAATGATAAGCTTAACTCTCAAAAGTAAAAGCAGAATGAATTCCTTGTAGATATGGAAGTTGAACTCACAGGTACTGAAGACAACTCGTCAGAAGTTCTCAACAGAGACGCTCCCACAACATCAGAAAGAGTTATTGAAAGCAATCCAGCACCTTCAGTTGATCAACTTCAGAAAAGGCTACCCAGAAGCAACATTGCTCACCCAGAAGATAAAATACTGGGAAAGAAGGATGATCCAATCAGGACAAGATCAGCATTCAGAAACTCTGAAGAATCCCTCATGAGACTGGTCTCTCTGATTGAACCAACAACAATTGATGAAGCGCTTCTAGACAATGACTGGATTCTGGCAATGCAGGAGGAATTGAATCAGTTCACCAGAAATGACGTATGGGATATGGTCCCCAAACCAAAAGGATTCAACGTCATTGGAACAAAGTTGGTGTTTAGAAACAAACTGAACAAGCAAGGAGAAGTCATCAGAAACAAAGCACGACTGGTAGCACAAGGTTATAATCAGCAAGAGGGGATAGACTATACAGAAACCTTTGCTCCGGTCGCCAGGTTAGAATCTATCAGACTTTTAATGTCATTTGCTGTAAACAATGGCATCACTCTGTATCAGATGGATGTCAAAAGTGAATTCCTAAATGGCTATATAGATGAAGAGGTATATGTGCACCAACCCCCTGGGTTTGAGAATTCCAAACACCCAGAATATGTTTTCAAACTAAAGAAGTCACTCTATGGTCTGAAACAAGCTCCCAGAGCTTGGTATGAAAGACTAAGTAACTTCCTGTTAGAAAAGGAATTCACCAGAGGGAAAGTGGACGCGACGTTGTTCTGTAAGACATTTAAGAATGAAATTTTAGTATGTCAGATTTATGTTGATGACATCATCTATGGATCTACTAAACCCTCTATGGGAAGAGAGTTTGCTAAATGCATGCAGGCAGAGTTTGAGATGAGCTTAATGGCGGAACTCAAATTCTTTTTGGGCATTCAGATAAACCAAACTCTAGAAGGAACTTACATTCATCAGATCAAATATGTCAGAGAACTTATGAAGAAATTTGATCTCTCAGAATGTAAGCCCTCAAAGATTCCAATGCACCCCACGTGCATTCTGGAAAAGGAAGAGGTAAGTAAAAAGGTAGAACATAAGGTCTATAGAGGTATGATTGGTTCTCTCCTCTATCTGATGGCTTCAAGGCCTGACATTTTATTTAGTGTTTGCTTATGTGCTAGATTCCAATCAGATCCTAGAGAATCTCACTTAACGACAGTTAAGTGAATTTTCAAGTATCTGAAAGGTACTACTAATCTGGGTTTGTTTTATAGAAAATCAAATGATTACAGCTTAGTAGGATATTGTGACGCTGACTTCGCTGGAGACAGAGTAGAAGGTAAAAGCACTTCTGGAAGCTACCAGTTTCTGGGAGAAAATATGATCTCATGGACCAGCAAGAGACAGTCCACAATAGCACTATCAACAGCAGAAGCTAAATACATAGCAGCTGCTGGATCTAGCACGCAAATGCTCTAGATGAAAAGTCAACTTGAAGACTTCAACATATTTGAGAGTAACATTCCTATCCTCTGTGACAACACTTCTACTATATGTCTTAGTAAGAATCCTATTTTGCACTCTAGGGATAAGCATATAGAAATAAAACATCATTTTATTAGGGACTATATTCAGAAAGGGATTCTTACCTTAAAGTTTATTGACACAGACCATCAATGGGCTGATGTATTTACAAAACCTCTTTCTGAAGATAGGTTCAACTTCATTCTGAAACATCTCAGCATGAAGCTATACCCAGAATACAATGTTTTATTTACATATCCTAACCCTTATAACTTTATTATTTTCTATGAACAACTGATCAACCTGTCTTCAGAGTTTAGAAGTACAGATTGCATCAGAATCTATCCATGAAGATCTGATCGTTTCATTTCAAGGATATAGGCGTGCAGTTCACATCATCAAACATTTGTCATCCTCTCATCAGCTACTTTCTGAGGCTGAACACGCGTTCAATTTCTGAAAGGTCCAAGGCGCTGATTGGATGCATTGAGACACTTGTCAAGGGTAACCGTTCAGTATCTTTCTAAATCCCCAAATTTCAGGTGTTATTAATGCATATAATCATTACTTTTTTTTCTCTTACTTACTGTTTACGTTTTCAAGAAACCTATTTAAACTCAAAATTACTTTTTACATTCATTCACTTTTACTCTCCTCAATATTTTCTCTCGTTTCAAGTTCTTGCTTTCAAAAACCCTTTTCATCTTCCTCAAAATCCCGTGTTAACAATGACATCATCAAGTCTCAAAAATCTCAGTGCTCCTGAATCTTCATTAATGGAACAATATGAAGAACCCTTTAGAATGCTTCTCACTCCTGTTGACAACCTGGAAGTTCTCTCTGAACTGATTATTGATTTTGAGAGCTTGCAAGAAAATGGTTTCAACCTCTATGAAGGCGTTACTGCACAGGGATGGAACAAGTATTTTGACCGTCTGTTGGGTCCAACCTTCCCCATTCTTGTCAAAGAATTCTGGATACATGCTTCTTCATCAAATCACCAGGTTATGTATTATGTCATGGGGAAGAAAATTATGAATACAGAAGATCTTATTGCGAAGCTTCTTGGATACAATGGTGGTGGTGTCAGATGCATTGACATGGCTGAGAGATGCTCTAACCTAAGATCAATTGCAAAGGAAATTTTTACTTCTGGATAGCCCTCCAGTAAAATCAGAGATTTGAAGGATCATCACAGAATCTGGGCCAGAATCATTCTGGGATGTATCCACCACAGGAAGCCTACAAGCTCTCCTGATTACATCAATATTGATCATCAATTTCTGATCTATTTCATTGCTAAGAAGACAATGGTAAATCTTCCACACTTGCTCTTCACCCATCTCAGAACAAGTGTGAAGGAAACAAGAGAAGACGAAAGGACTGAGAGGGATTGGATTCCCTTAGGACGGCTGGTATTAGATATTCTAACAGAGAATAGGCTGATAGAACATCTGACAGAGGCTCAGGAAATAAGCACATTAGAAGCAACTGCTGGGAAGCCCTTGAACGCTAAAAATCTGAAGAAAATAAAGATCATTGAGAATATCAAGAAGGAACCAACTGTTACTTATCACAAGACCATCACTTCAAGAAGGATTCCTATGAATGATTTTCCTCTATTTTCTGAGATAGACTCCAAACCAGAAATCATAGTCAGATACCTTGAAGCGTATAAGGCTGATGGGACTGCCCCAGAAATCAACATTTAGGATCTGCACAAGGCTTCTCCAGAGGTTGTTTTAAAGAAATCAAAGAAGAGGAAAGCAGCAGGAGAAGGACCCTCTCAGAGGACACCTAAAGCTGCCAAAAAGAAAGGTAATCCATCTTCTATTTGTTATAGAATCAATAACTGTTTCAACATCTGAAGCCATGCCTTCTCAACTAGAAAATCCATCACCCCAAACCTTTGAAGATTTTGACATAGAGTTTGATCCATTTGTAACTCTAGGTAATTTTTTGAATGAACCTCACTCCCCTACTCAAAATCCAAACCCAGAACATCATCAACCAGAACTTGCCAAAGTTCTGTTTGACATTGAACTATTTGATCAAGATTTTTCCTCTCCCTTACCAGAAAATCCAAACACTCAACTCCCAGAAAATCCATCATCTCCACAACCAAAAATTCCTCAACCAGATATTCCACAACCATAAAATCATCAACCACAATCTCCTCAACCAGAAATTCCACATCCACAATCACCTCAACAAGAAATTTCACAACCACATTCACCTTAACCAGAAATTCCACATCCCACAATCTCCTCAACCAGAAGATCTGAACCCCAACTCACCACAACCAGAAACTCAACCTTCTGAAAATCCATCTTCTGATACTCCTGAACCAGAAACCCAACATGCTACCACAAACCAATCTGAAGACTCTCCTTCGGATTCTGATACCATAATCCCAATACCTGGAATAACAAAACCTCTTGCGATTCGCATGCCTCTCACCATTCACGATATTCCAGCAATCCCTTCATCCCTTGAATCCACACCACCAAACACCCCTACCAGAGCAATTATTATTCATGACTCTCCCACTCCTTCACCCACTAACCGTCCAGCTGATAACTTCAGACTTGTCATTGATCCAATTGTGCTAGAAAGACTAGCCTCCACCTCACACAAAACTGCCATTCCCAAACCTAAACCAACTGCAACCACATCAGATGTTGGTACAAGTTTGTTGATTTTTGAAACAGGAATACAGGAATGGATAAATTCTCTGAAGCATGCAAGTCAAGAGATTTCTAATCCTACTGCTTCTGATTATATATGGGAAAGATTCAGAAACTAGCTCAACACTGGAACTCTGAAGCTAAAGGAATTGGCTTATGAAAAGGCTCAACAGAACTTCAGTGACAATCTGAAGCCTTTCCAAGACCAAGTTATGAACCAACTGTTCAATAAAGATATCCTATCGCTGGATAATGCTCCCTGAAAAGAGCATCATCCTTCAGAAATAGCTGAACCAGAATCAGAAAGTCTCTCTCTGACTACTGCTCCAGAAGATATGATTGTAGCAGAAGAAATGGTTCACTCAAAAGAGGCTGCAAAATTCTCTGAACAACACCCAACTCCTGAAGAGACACCAGCTTCCTCCTTAGTCATGCAAACTCTAGAAGAGTTGAAGAAAGAGAATGCTTTAATCCATGCAAGACTGGATAAGCAAGAGGATACGAACAAAGAGATTAAAAGTATTCTGGGTAAACAAGAAGACACTACAAATGAAATCAAAGGCATTCTGGGCAAGCAAGAAGAGTCAAATACTCAGATCAAGAGCTTGTTGGAAGCGTTGTTCACACGTCTTCCTCCTCCTTCTTAGATTTTCTTTTAAAATTGTTTATCTATAACTTTAAGTTTACCTCCTTGTTTCTGGAACTTGTCATTGCATTATGTTTTAAATATAATACATCTATTTTGGCTCTGATTATATTGCCTTTTTTATACCTGACAAAAAGTGGGAGAAAGTAAGATATTTTCAATAATGGTTTACCAGGACAAAAGTCTCAAACATTCTGAATTATTTAACCTCTATTTTCTGAAAAGTTGAACAGGTACAAATTCTGATAGGAGATGCAGCTAAAACTCTAATGAGAACAAACTTCAGGGAAGTAATCATCTCAGGGGGAGTTTCTCTTAAACCTTTTGTTCTTTATTTTTTCATTGAAAATTCTTGTTTTTGTCATCATCAAAAAATGGGAGATTGTTAGAACATAGTTTGATTCTACAACCCTTAGTTAGAGTTTTGATGATAACAAATATAAAGAACAAATATGCACCCTAAAAATTATGTTATTGTGTATGCAGAAGTTCTGACCAAAGCAGCATCAGAAGTTAAGCTATAGAAGCTACACGCTGAAGCAATCAGAATTTGCACTGAAGATTGATGATCAGAACCTGCGCTTAAGTGAAGGAAACTCGGATTCTGAACAAGAGCATAATAATCCAAGTCATCAAAGTTCTGAAGCATCAGCAGCAGACAAGGATGTAAGATTCTGAAGCGTTACTAATCATTCAAGATAACATCAATTACAATGGCTTCTTTCAGACAGGATCTTCTCCAAATGGAAACTGAGTCAATGACATTTATCACACTTAATGATGAACATGAATCCATTGCCTATATAAACAAGCTCAATGGTCAAATCGTTCACGATTTTCCAATACAACTGTACGAGAATTCAAAAAGCTGCAAGCATACTTATCACCTTTCCACGCTCTAAATTTGTGTAAATTATCACAGTTGTGATAACCGTTTTTGTAACGAAAAACATTTGTACACACATTCTTTTATCCTTGTTTAAGATAGTGTTCCTTGAGATTAACCGGATTATGGTTGTACTCAAGAAGACTTTAACAATTGTTAAAGTATTTATTGTAATCCTTTTGTGATTAGTGAATTAAGTCCTCGTTGGAGAGAGGCGAAATCACCTTGACGGGTGGACTGGAGTAGTTTGAGATCAAACGAACCAGGATAAAAATACCGTGTTACTGCGCATTTGATTTCAAGTTTTCAATTTAACCCCCCCTTCTTGTGTTTTTCACTTCTTCAGTGAAGTCCGGTATTCTATCTTTCAAGGATGTGGGCCCTAATGTGAAAGACAATCCTCTGCCCAAGCATGGAGGAGTAAATGCTATGAATATGGTGGCCGGTTGCCCAGGCGACTTCCAGATTTTTAATATTAATCTGGTTAGAAAAGATTTTGTGAAAATGCATGCAGACCTCTGTGAATTTAGCTACTATACGCATGACCATGTCGGTTGTGCTTTTTGAAGTACAGATATACAGGGTTGTGACAAGATAAAGGCTGATTTGCAAGAGATGTTGGATGAGGGCCTCATACACATAATCATGCCTAGGGCAGAGTATGAAGAGGAAGTAAACATGGTTTCTGGATGTCCTGGAGAGTTCAGAATCTTTGATGTGGAATATATGAATGAGGATCTTGTACAATTGCATGCTACTTTCTGCCACATGGCTGGTCAGGTGGAACATCAGTATGGATCTTGCCAAATTTGCTGTCGAGACTCCCGAGGATGTTTAATTGTTAGGAATGGTATTAAGTTATTGTTAGATAATGGGACTATCAAGGTTACAAGTCAAAGGGATGATTACCATGAAGTGGATATGATTGAGGTTTGTTTGGCTAAAGAAGAGTCAGATGATGAGCACACCTGTGTAGATGAGTTCTTCTCCTCGGATGAAGATATGTTTTCCAGAGATGACTCTGTAATGAATGATTATGTTGAAGAGGGAGTAAATGTTATTGTGCCTTGTTTAGGTGCACCTACCCATTTTTAAGTTGAATATCATAGCAAGCCAGCTGTTACTCCATTGGTAATTAGTTTGTCGGGTCTTGTCCCCTACAAGTCAGATAAGGCTGTACCCTACAAATATAATGCTACAATTTTAGAGGATGGTGTGAAATTTCCCATCCAGCCAATGCCTAATGTTGGAAATATTGCTGAGACTAGCAGAGTGGCCCGCATTGGCCATGTATTTGCACCAGTTGTTCGTGGAGATGTTAGCGCTGGAAAGAAAATTGCTGAAGATGTTGAACCCAAGAAGGCTACAGGTGAATCTAGTGGGGCTACGCTAGAAAAGGAGGTGGATAATATTTTCAAGATAATCAAGATGAGAGACTATAGAATTGTAGATCAGCTACTGTAGGCTCCTTCAAAAATATCTATCTTGGCTTTATTGATGCAATCCTCTGCCCACAGAGAATCTTTGATGAGGGTATTGGACCAAGATTTTATGGAAAGTGATATGCCTGTAGACCAATTCAACAGCGTAGTGGGGAACATTACGTCATGTAATAACTTGAGTTTCTGCAACGATGAATTTCCCGATGAAGGAAGGAATTACAACCTGGATATCCACATCTCTATGAAATGCAAGAATGATTCATTATCCAATGTGCTGATCGATAATGGATCCGCATTGAACGTTATACTGAGGAGAACTCTTATGAAGTTGAAATATCAAGAAACGCCCATGCGCCCAAGTGGCATTATTGTGAAAGCGTTTGATGGATCCAGGAAATCTGTTATTGGTGAAGTGGACTTGCATATTCATATAGGCCCACATTTGTTTCAGATTACTTTCCAGGTCATGGATATTGTACCCGCTTATAGTTGCTTGCTGGGACGTCTGTGGATACATGAGGTAGGGTTTATCACTTTGACTTTACACCAGAAGCTGAAGTTTGTACGTGAAGGAAAAGTGGTAATTATAAATGGGGAACAAGCATTATTGATATCTCATTTGTCCTCTTTCAGCATTGTAGAGGCGGATAAAACTGCTGTTGGAACCCAGTTCCAAGCTTTATCCATTGACAACATAAGAGGAAATGAGAACTCTATAGCTTCATTTAAGGATGCGCAACAGTTTGTGTGTAATGGCCATAACGACGTTTGGGGACAAATTGTTGATCCACCTGAGAACAAGAATAGGGCTGGCTTGGGGTTCTCTGTGAAGAATGATGAGGGCAAGAGCATGAAGCCGAAGGCTTCTGCAGGCAAGTATCAAGACATCTTTCGTAGCGAGGGTTATCTTCATCCAACTGTTTCCAGGATTAATGCCATTGTGGAAGATGAAGCAGATCCAGAAATGCCGAATTATGTGATGCACGGAGTTGGGGTTCAGAACTGGATCACCATTGATGTTCCCTCTTGCATACATGTAATGAAGGAATCTGACGACTACTACATTAACAGGTAATGAAGGAATCTGACGACTACTACTTCAACAGGTAATGAATGAATCTTTGACGATTACTACTTCAATAGGTAATAAAGGAATCTGACGACTACTACTTCAAGAAGTATCAGAAAAATTCCAAGTTTGATTTTGTCTCGAAGAAGTTTATAGATAGTTGATGACATTCATCTGTTGATTGATCTTTTCCTGAAAAGGTAAAGATTTAGTTGTATGCAACGTCATAATGCATGCATTGCATAATGATGTTCTTAAAATAAATGAGATTGTGTTATATGTGTTTTGTATGCATATGCTATGAAATGTGAAATGTTGTTGAAGTGTATCTTGGTCTTGGAAAATAAACCCTTGACAAATGCTGGTGAGCCTTGGGAAATGAAATCCTAGACTACTGTTGGGGATGAAGAGTATGTTCCTCTTCAGACCTTATTTTAGGATGTTTCCGCTGGGGATTCCTGTTCTGTTGTTTGAGGAGAACTCAGTTGGGGAATATTGACTTTGCTTTAAGGAAACTCCATGGAGAGTGTTGATTTCTTCTTGGGGAAAAGAGTTCAGGAGTTTTAGTTGTCCGTTTCTCTACTGGGGAGTAATCTCTTGATCGGAGAGAATGGAATTTAACAACTTATTGGGGATAAAGAAGTTAAATGTTATCTGGTTGGATTCCAAGCTTCGCAACAACTCACTGGGGATAGTGGAAAACTCTATTGGGGAAGAGGAGATTTTGAACTGTTATCTGGTCGGGTCTAGGTTCAACAGTAAGTTGAGAGTAGGATAATGTTGAACTATTTTCTGGTCGGGTCCAAGATTCGTAGCAACTTCGGAGATAACACTGACTTTGTTGATGACTTCACAATGGATTAGGGGTTGTGGTCCATGTAATTCATAGTGTCGAAACTATGTGTGCCGAAGGGTTTAGTATGTGTGTCGAAGTAGGTTGATAGAAGGAAGCCATTTCCCAGTCGAAGCTTGTGGATCGAAGCAAGCATGAAGATAGACCTATAATTCATAGTTTCGAAACTATGTGTGTTGAAGGGTTTAATATGTGGATTGAAGCAGGTTTAGAGGTGGATCGAAGCAGGTTTAAAGCTACTGTATCCGTAAGGGGTTAGGGTCAAGTTATTGTATTTGTAACTAGCCGTTTGTTTCAAGGAGGGGGTCAGCTGCGGGCATCTCTCTGGTCAGTTCCTGGTGGCCTACACGATGTTGATGTCAGGCAGGCTGAGAGGATGCTCATCGATCATCCTAGGTCAGTGCTGGCTTGAAGGGCAAATGGTGGATATTGCCTGACGGATAGCGGGCGTTCGGGTCATAGACATGTGAGTCGTACCAAAGAAAAAGTCTAGACTGGGCCTATTCAAGATGTCGGGCAAGTCCAGAACAACTACTTATAATGATACAAATAAATACCAAGCAATAATATAAAGATTGCATGAGAAAATTTGTGAAGATCAGGCCTCAAATGGCTTCTAATGCTCTCAAAATTGCACTTCCAGTACTCTTTTCTATCAAAATTCGCAGAACCACTAACAAGATGCCGAAAATCCTCTTTTAGAGGTGTCAAATCAATCTATAACGCGTCATAAAAACCCTAGAAAAAGGACCCATCACGCATGTCATGGGAACTATTGCCCTCGATGTTGATCACACATTTCTATCACGTGCGCAATGGTGCACGATGTTGCATGTGATTTTTGGCCTTTATGTTTCATATTTGCTCATCTTTTGCTGATTTTGCTCTGATTTCTCGATGAAATATATCTAGTGACAAAGTGTCATCACAACCCCAAACTTAATATGTTGTTTGTCCTCAAGGAACTTACCTGCAACTGCACATTTGAAATAGAAAAACAAAATGTAATAATAACAAATTAACATAACCATTTCACTATTTTTTTCACCTGATCATCATTCAAGTTCTCGACTTCAATCAATATAAATCGAAAAATTTATTCTAACACAAAAAATACTCAACTTGTCTCTTATCTCACTATTATTTCACTCGCATTGACAAGATAATGACACAATCAACATACAAAAGTATTTTACCATAAGTTTGTAAAATTTCTAACAAAATTAATCAAAGACATCTAAACACACACACTTGTGGAGGGCTTTTAAGGTTGTAATGATGCTTATGTTAATGTAAAATAATTTGGGAGAATAGGATTAAACCTTTGGAGTTAGGTACCTAGTTTTCCTTATGTTATCATATTTCTTTTCATGTCACTCTTGCTTAATTAATTTGCACTAGAGATTAACATTTTATGATCTTTATCATTGTTTTTCTCTTTTTTTTTTAAGAAGTCACTTTAGCTTCATGATTTTTTTCTCAATTTTTTTGAAATTTTGACCAATATCTCTAGTACCCCAAACTTAAACTTTGCTCACTTCCAAGAGCAACCCCAAACTTATTCTTTTGATGAAGTTGTTAAAGCACAAGCTTTTCCTCCTCCACCGGTTCAAAAACCTATCCACCAAGAGGGACCAAACAACCAACACTTATTTTATTACATGACCTACATCAACAATCACATTGCTTACCTTTACTCCCAAATTAACATTCCACCTTTTCAAGTTCCACATTACCCTTTTCTCACTACCAAGCACCTGAAGATCCATATAGCATGAACCAAGACTAGTATATATCTATTTTCTTGTTTGTTATACTTTTATTGTATGCTTTCTTTATGGTTTATACTATATACTAGAACTTATCTACGCCGTTTAAGTCTTTATGAAGTTTAAGTTAAGTATTATGATTAATAATCTATGTGTTGGATTAAATTTTTAAATTTTCATATTTGTCTCTTTACCAATCTTTTCCTTCTTTTTGATCATGTCAAAATGGGGAGAAAGGTGTATTCTATTCTTGTGTTGCTTGTTATCTCTTTCCTATGTACTCTCCATAAAAGATTCAACCTTAGCAAAATTCATACATCAAGGGGGAGTTATCCAACTTAGGGGGAGTTTCCTATTTTTTTTAAGCAAGCACAACCATCATCATGTATTGATTTGTCATCATAAAAAGGGGGGAAATGTGAATTCAAGCCCTCAATAAAGATTTTATTTTGATGAAAACAATCCATTATGCAAAGACATTGATCAAAAGCTAAAAGAATGAAAGATATTATGTAAGACTATCAACATTTGAAGATTTAAAACTAAGGTATAAATATAAATTTCATATGTTTAAGACTATAATGCTCACTTCATCTCAAAACCTTCTTTGAATTAAATTTTTAATAAGCATATTGTGAGAAATTAGATTGAAATCTATTGGGTCGAAGAGTAGTTTCTGGTTCGACATAATTTATGCATGACGTCAAAGTATGTTAACATGTTGGTGTCGAAGACCTACATACCTTAGTTGAAGTGTGTTCTAGTATGTGAGTATCGAAATGCTAGGATTGTTAGTATTTCGAATTGGTCATGTTTGTTATGTCAAATTGGTTAAGTTAGCTTGTACCCTAAGTTATCTTGTAATGGGTATTTATGAAAAAGCCCATTAGTTTAGTATGTTAGGTTTATTATAAATAACATACTAGTATCTCATCATTGCATACTGCAAATCCTAATTTAGGATGAGAGGATTATTTGTTATTCTTGTGTACTTGTAATCTTGTTTGAAGAGAAAGTAAGAAATAGCAGTTAATAACCAAATCCTTGTTGTTTTTCGTGTTTTTCCATCTTTTCTATCCTAATTGTTTCTTGATCATAAAGAAACAGTTTATAGTTTGTTTCAAAGGTATCGTGTTTCACAACAAACTGGTGCGGTGAGCATGGAGAAGATGCCTTCAACAAAGTATGATATTGAAAAGTTCACCAGAGTGAACGATTTCAGTCTATGGCGCTTGAAGGGAGCTTTGAAGAGAGCAGAGACTATGGACATTGCGTTAACGAAAAAATAAAAGACGACCATGATAGAGAAAGCCCACAGTGCAATCTTGTTGAGCCTTGGTGATAAAGTTCTTCGACAGGTACCAAAGGAGACGACAACATCAGGGTTATGGGTGAAAATTGAAAGTTTTAACATGACCAAATCGCTGGTTAATCGACTTTACCTGAAGTAAGCTTTGTATTCATTCAAGATGATTGAAGACAAAGCGTTGGCTGAGCACTTGGATATGTTCAAAAAGGTGATTCTTGATCTTGAAAATATTGATGTGAAGATCGATGATGAAGATCCAACGCTGTTGATGTTGTGTGCTTTTCCTAGAACACATGCTCACTTCAGAAACTCTCTTGTATAGAATAGAGTCCCTGGACTTTGAAGAAGTCCAACCAGACTTATATTATAAGAACTTGAATGAACAAGAGGAGCATAAACCTTTGACGGTTGGTGAAGGTTTGGCTGTTAAAGGAAAATTCTTGCAAAAGGATGGTAATTTCGACAAGAAGAAAGGTAAAATACCAGAAGTCGTACAGTGGGAAGTATCTAGAATTCGATGCTATCATTGTAAGAAGGAGGGTCACACAAGAAAGGTGTGCCTTAGACGCCTGAAATATCATGGAGGAAAGGATAATGACAACATTGTTATTGTTCAAGATGATTTTGACTCATCTTATGTTCTTGTGGTTTCGAGTAGCAACTCATCAAAGGAGTGGGTGCACTTGGCACATGAATCCAAATAAATACTTGTTCTAAGAGCTATGTGATCAAGACGGTGGATTTGTATTGTTGGGAAACAAAAAAGCTTGCAAGATTGCAGATGTTGGATCTGTGAGATTCAAGCTCCATGATGAGTCAATAAAGTTGTTGACAGAAGTCATGTATGCACCTGATTTGAAGAGAAGTTTGATTTCTCTTGGTGAATTCGAAAAGAAAGGATATGTTTTCGAAGGAGAGAAAAGTATCCTACGAGTCATGAAAGGGTCGAAGGAAGTCTTGATAGGTGTGAAGAAGCAAGGCTTGTATATCCTTGAGGCTGAAGTTGTAAGTGATTCAAAAAATGTTGCATCCACGAAACCTTTGTCCATCGATTTTCATTTGGTACCTTTTGAAAAATATGACGTTTTCACTCTAATCGGGACTTTATAAGTCTATTGGGATACTAACTACAAGTATACAATTTAGTCGTTCTAGTTTTAAATGATTATCGAACCCACAGACACTAAGGATCAATCACATACGATCTAATGCTACAATTTGTTTAACTAAGCGATGAATATTTGGTTTTAGGTGGGAAATAGTTTCATTAAAAATAATAGTAATAGTTATACCGGTATGTGATAGTTGGACTTCGGGAATTCGGTGAATCGCTTGGCATATAAAGTATTTCGGTAAAAACTAATTGTTTAAAAACCAGAGACATACACTCTCGTGTTCATGAAATAAGTCATGCTACTAAACCTAGTGGATGCACTTTAAATTTAATAACACTTTTTGAAAATAATTTGAGTTTAATTAATTTATTAAAACACTCTCGTGTATTTAAAAATTAATGTTTTGTTACCACTATCTGGGTTGAACCCCAGCTTTCGCATGCAGGTTCTTGCCTTAATTAATTTCCCACTCTCGTGGCAAAATCGTATTAATTATCCTCTCATTCTCGTGACAAGGGTAGTTAAATTAAACATGGAAATTGGAAACCAGAAATTGTTTTATAAATGTTTTTAGCCAAGGTATCACTGAATTCTTTCGGTACTTAGGAGTCACATACCGGTACAATTAATTTAGCCGGACATAATATATTTAATAACTATGAAATTTAAAATATAATCCATAAAAATGAATGACATATCACAAGAAATGAATAAATATTAATTGCAATAAAAAAACCTGGAAATAACGTTGCTATGGTAATCTTGGATGTTACAATATTCCTTGCAGCTCGATCGAAATCAATAAATTGTGTTAATTCTTAAATGAAGAATTAACACTCTAAAATTAATGCTGGAAATAGAAATTACAGTAGTGTAGAAAAAACTCTAAAACAAGAAAATAGAATAATTGCAGGAAAGTAGAAATTTGGTTCTGGGAGAAATTTGTCGACCCTCATCCCTTTGCACTACCACACATATATATAGGAGAAAATATTGCAGTTGAAAGAATCTTGGAAAAGGCTTGAGTGGAGTAAAAATAGGATGCATGGTTACTGAGTGGAGGAAATATAGGAGAACACTTATGCCCTCACGTTGCCCACGTCTCCACTAATTCATAACGTTCCTCTTTACGCATGTGACGGTCGTCACAGGTGGGTGACGGTCGTAATGCACTTGAATAGCGCATTACGCTCGTCAATGATGTGTGACGAGCGTTCTTTCTAGTTGGGGATGCGTTACGATCGTCACAGGGTGTGACGGTCGTCACCGTTACAAAATCTGTATTTTGCAGATTTGGTTCTTTTCTCTTTGTTTCTTGTCTAGCTTTCTTCATGTGGTCCTTTTTCATTGGCTTGAGTTGAAAAATGTTATACCTGTGAAAAGACACAAAAACTCGGGATAATCGGGAGTTAGACGACTCAATGTATTATAAAATCGATAAAAAGCGTAGTAATTATATGATACGATTTCTCGTTATCAAATTCCCCCATACTTAAACCTTTGCTTGTCCTCAAGCAAATAGTCATTCGAAAGGTCAGACAAGTTTTGTCAAGCGCATATGCATGACATACCTTGGATTTTTAAAGTAATTTCGGGAAATCCTCGTCGGTTCGGCAAATACTTGAGTGAAACACTAAAGATACGCTAATGACACAAGCAATAAGCTTAGTCGTAGGCTTCCATTTCAAACGAACTATCCAACAGTTCCGTTATAATTCTGCCCAAAGTTCCTCGTATCTATTTCACCCGGTTTCATTCTGGCGCAATCACATTAAGCCCTTTGTCTTAGCACACACGTAGTGGAGTAACCAGTTAGTGACTTTGATCGTTTAGCACGGGGTTTGGTACACGAATGTGGCAACCCTACATATGTTATCCAAGTTGGAGGTTATGGTGAATCGGGCCGTAGCACGCCCTACCGAGTTCAGAACCAGATACCTCTGAACCAACCAACACTAGATTCCTTCATTATTTTCTCAACTCTTATATGTGACCGTATATTTTGGTGCACAAAATTTCTTTTCTTTTAGCAGCGAGATAGGAAGGATATTTTAATGATCAGGCATCAAACACTTATAAGGATATTTTAAGGATATTTCATCGATTCTCCACGTGGTTTGTGTCAAGACGGTGCTGACTGCTAGTATAAACTACTAGGGGTTACTGTAGAACTAAAAACTCCAGATATTGGTATAATGGTTATTGAAATGAATCGCGTAAGTAGGAAGTCTACGGTGTCATAACCGTATCGATCTTGTTATGTTGTTTTCGGCTTCCTCAACTGGGATTTCGTTAAAATAGGTATGTCGGGATAATGCGAAGATAACAAATTTTGGTATGGCTAAATAAAGTGAAGAATTTAAATCGAGACATATCATAAAAATTTACTAGTTTATAAAAGATGGAAAGGTACCTCTCCTATACTAAATCCGACATTGTCCTCAATGTTGCGGTATATAGGCGGGGAAGTACAATTACAAAAACAAACAGAAAGGAAATGAAACAAAAAAAATAATAAACTACATAGAAAAATAAAGAAAACTACTGGTGACCACGTCCTCTACTCCTGGTGCGAGAGTGTCTGGTAGAAGTGGCTTCTGTGTCAGTATCCTGGAAACCAAGGGTGCTGACGTCCAATCTTAAGGCGTTGAGCTCTGACAGGGCCTCATCCAACCTTTCATTCATGCTCTGCTGTCCAGTCAAGATCTGAGTGTTTTGAGCGCATAAAAACTCATATTGCTCATGTTGTCTTCTTTCAAGCGCTGTGCTCATTTGATTTTGCATATGAATGGCACAGAGGACCTCTTCAAGAGTAATAGGAGGTGATGCAGATGAAGGTCCTGGAATGTCGTGGACGGGAGGAGCACTGTCCAGCTCTTCTTGCATTTCGTCCGCGGGGGCATTAGGCTGGTCTTCATGAGTGGGACCACGCCCCGTGGGAGCTGCAGGATTGAACAACTAGTTAGCTCGGTTTCATGGATCGATTCGGTCCCTGCAAGGCAAAATGATGTTCTGATAAACAGAGTTTCTGATCACAGGGTGGAATCTGCCATCATCCCGCTCATAAATGAGACGTGCGGCCTTGCAGTGATCCAAAGTCAGCAAAGCCAGTGCCATAGAAGGCATAGTCGCGAGAGCAACACCATAGTTAAGAGCTATGGCAAGTGAAGTGACCAGCCCTCCGAAATAAAAGGGTTTTCCGCCTCTAGCACAAATAGAATGGATATGAGCCAGTAAGAACGGGGCGACGTTGATCTTTTGCCCGGTGAACGCGCAATGCATAAAGAAGAGCTCCTTGGAGTTGAGCTTGTGGTTGCTGTCACGGGCGAAGATTGTGTTGCTGAGGATGCGATGGAAATCGCGGATGGCCGGATTATGAATGTGGGTGGCATTGAGGTGGTCGTAGGATCCGGCACGGGTATTCGTCATACTGTGCCATAAGTTGAAAGCTTCCTCACCAAAATTATCCGGAACCCAGAGATGGACACCTTCGTCAGAACAGAAGCCTAAAAGCCACACGATGTCGGTTTGGGGCAGCTCGTGCTCTATGCCAAACATGTGAAATTTGGCCAGGCTTGACAGTTGGTTCGTGGCACCTGGCAGAGTGATGTATACAAAGGAACTCAAAAACTCAAGGGTTAGAGTTTCATAAATCGGTCGCGGTTCGCGGCACAGGTTCCATAAATCCACACTTTGCAACAATTGTCGGACACTGTCAAGTAGTCCCAAACTCCTCAAACAGTCAAGATCAACATACCGTGTAGGTTGGAGACCTCGGCGTTGAAACTTCTGAAATTTGACACGTTGGGTTTTTCCTTGTTTGCCGGATCTGAAAGTGAGAGCGGGAGCTTGTTGATTGTTGGCCATGGTGTTTGTAAAACTGATTGAAAAAGGTTTGGAATGAGAATGGAGTAGTGGGTTGAGAATGTTGGAAGTTTGAAAAAAAATGGAGTGGAGTGGGTATGTTTCGTGAATTTGCAGCAATGGAGGATTTATGGTTTTGAAGACAATGGTTGGAACGACTCTGTAATAGCCGTTCTGATATATTGTGCGCGTGACGGTCGTCACGAGGGTGTGACGGGCGTAATACGGTAAAAATGCGTGTTACGCTCGTCACGAGGGTGTTACGAGCGTAACACGTTCAATGTCATTAATGAGAAGACCGTTACAAGACCGTTACATATGTTTATATAATTTTTTTATTATTTTCTTAATATTATAAGTTTGAAATATTCTAATAATTATAATTTTGAAATATTCTAATATTATAATTTAAAATAATATTTACCAACACACTAATGAAATAATATTTGCGGAAAATATAAACAGTAAATTAAAAAAAATAAAAAATATACTGAAAATGAAAATGAATGAAAATAAAATAATAGCAATAAGGCAGTAAAACTTGGTACTTGATAAATAATTGAAATTGCATTAATCTATAAGAATTGTTTCGAAATAGAAATAACTTAAATAAAAAAATGATAGAATGCTAGAACAACTATAATCCTCCCCACACTAAAACTAAACAGTGACCTCACTGTATGTACAAATGCGAGAGAAGAACAAATGAAGATAACAACGGCAAACTCTAGCCACGGGGAGTAGGGAACATATGCTGGTGCATGAAATCCAGCTGGTCGGTCACCAAATCCATGAAAGCGATGAAGTCCACTCGGAGAGATGTAAGCTCGCCCCGCAAGTCAGTAATTTCTTCATGCAAAGAGTGCAGGGTAACAATAGGTGGAGGTGGTGGTGGGATCTCTGGAGCCTGGGTGGTGGTCTCAGTAGAAACTACTTGCTGCTCCCATGGATCAGGAAACTGGTGGTATCCCGATGGTGTGGCAGGGTCTTCAGCATCGTGAGAGGTGTTGGGTACTTCGTAAATGTCAACAGTGGAAGGAGACGAAGGCGGTGTAGCAGGATGGTGGAGGTCAAAAAGCCAGTTTTCTCTATTGTGCATACTAGTGATAGGGTTCGGGAGCATAAACTGGTGGACAGTCTCATGATTAATTAACAGCTCGAACTCATCTGGCCCAAGATTCCCTATAAAATTGGTGTTGAAGCAAAATTCAATGTTCATCGGCTTTATTCCATAATGCGGGGTTGATCCTAGCATAGGCCTTCGGAGTCCAATGGCATTAGAGATCATAGTGACTAAACCACCCAACAGGATTGGTGCATTCGGAGTCTGGATAATACGCTCCATGTTAGCTAGCATATAAGCGGCACCATTTACTGGACGGCTCTGAGAGGCACAATACATAATGAAGAGCTCATCACGTGATACCGACGTAACATTTTGCTCTTTACCAAAAAGGGTATGGGCGATGATCTTATGAAAGTACCTGATAGCCGACTTGTGGATGGACTCAGAATAAAGGTCAGACGGATCTGGATGGTTATTGCCTGCAATGCTACCCCAGAAAAAATCAAGATCCGAATTAAGCAAGAGGTCCTCCTGGGTCATAGTAATAACATCAGGGCCAAAAGGGAATCCTAACAGGTTGGCAAACTCCCTAAGGTTATAGTGGTAGTCCATGTCAAACAGCCTGAAGGTGATCAACCCACGGTTGAACCCTAACCCATGATTTGGAATGTAGCTCAGTGTGCTCAGGAACTCAAGGGTCAGCTTCCTGTAGGTACAATACCGTCTCCGAATAGGAGCAGTGTCCCAGCCTATCTGGTGTAGCAGATACATGACACTCTCACGAATGCCAAGAGCAGTCATAGCATGGTCATCAGCTAGATTGTAGGGCATATTTCACGCTCAACCAGATCCTCAAAGCGTCTTCTCTGGTGCCTGCTTCTCAAGGTGATATTCATGTAGTTTACTCGTGCCATGGAGCTAAATATGAAAGCTAAAGAATTACCCCCTGAAAATATTTAATAAATGTTTGAAAAACTAAGTTAGTATTTTCAGGTTAAAAATGCCGAAGTTAAATCAAAAAGAAAAAGAAAGTTTAAAGGAAAAATAAAAATAGAAGAAAAAGAAAATAAAAAGGAGTAAGAGATGCAACATGAAAGTTTTAAAGATTAAGAAAAAGAAAAGAAAAATAAAAACATAGTAAAACAATGAAAATAATTAAAAGAAAACATGGGTTGCCTCCCATGAAGCGCCTTTGTTTTATGTCGATGGCTCGACAGATAGTACCTATTCAGTTAGGTATCGAGGTAGGTGACTCACTTAACTGAAGATAAGCCGAATAATTTAGATTTCCGACGTTAAAGTAGTGCTTTAAGAGCTGGCCATTGACTATGAATGGTTCGATAGAATTTCCTTTAATTTCTATCGCACCACTTGGGAAATCTTTATTAATTTCGAATGGTCCTGACCATCTGGAACGTAATTTTCCTGGGAAAAGTTTCAGTCTAGAGTTGAATAGGAGTACAATGTCTCCTTCCTTAAATTCTTTCCGCGAGATACGCTTATCGTGCCATTTTTTTGTTCTTTCCTTATAAATTCTAGCATTTTCATAAGCGTCTAAACGCAATTCTTCTAATTCATGGATATCTAATATTCGTTTCTCGCCAGCAATCTTGTAATTTAAGTTAAGGGTTTTAATTGCCCAGTAAGCTTTATGTTCTAATTCTACTGGCAAATGACAAGATTTTCCATAAACTAATTTAAACGGTGTTGTTCCAATAGGGGTTTTAAAAGCTGTCCTATATGCCCAAAGAGCATCATTTCGCTTGGAGGACCAATCTTTTCTGGATGTGGCTACGGTTTTCTCAAGGATTTGTTTTATCTCCCTATTTGACACTTCCACTTGTCCACTCGTTTGAGGATGGTATGGTGTGGCTATGCGATGTTTAACGCCATATTTTGAAAGTAATTTTTCGAAAATTCTAGAGATAAAATGGGAACCGCCATCATTGATTACTAGCCTTGGTACACTGAATCGTGGGAAGATAACATGCTTGAATAGTTTAAGTACCACTCGTGTATCGTTTGTGGGTGCAGCGATGGCTTCAATCCATTTTGATACGTAGTCAACAGCTACCAATATGTACTTATTTCCTAAAGATGCAGGGAGCGGTCCCATGAAATCAATTCCCCATACATCGAAAATTTCTACTTCGAGAATCCCTTTTTGCGACATTTCGTTGCGTCTAGATATATTTCCTGTGCGTTGACATCTATCGCAGTTCATAATTGCTACGTGGACGTCTTTCCATAAGGTAGGCCAAAAGAAGCCAACTTGAAGTATTTTTGCACAAGTTTTCGATGTACTAGCGTGTCCACCATAAGAGGTGGAATAACAACGGGCAATGACGTCGTCTATTTCATCGTTAGGAACACAGCGACGGTAGATACCATCAGCGCCTCTTTTAAAGAGTAATGGTTCGTCCCAAAAGTAGTGTTTAAGATCATGGAAGAATTTCTTCCGCTGTTGGTACGTTAAATCGGGTGGTAAAACACCGATAGCTAAATAGTTGACGAAATCAGCATACCACAGTAATTTGGTGTTGGTACAAATGGATTTTACTACCGCAGTTGTTAAAGGTTCATTGTGTTGATCTAAATTGTCGGTAGGAGCTATCTCTAGTTTAGCAATAAGGCGTTCATAAGGGAAATCTTCGTTTATGGGAACACTCTCGGTTTGGATTCCATCTAATCTTGATAAATGGTCTGCTACCACGTTTTCAGTCCCTCTTTTGTCTTTTATTTCCAAGTCAAACTCTTATAGGAGTAAGATCTATCTGAGTATTCGCGGTTTGGCGTCTTTCTTACTTAGCAAGTATCGGATCGCAGCGTGATCCGTGTAAATAATGATTTTGGCGCCCACTAAATAGGAACAAAATTTATCCAATGCAAATACAAAAGCTAAGAGTTCCTTCTCCGTAGTGGCGTAATTCATTTGTGCGGGATCGAGTGTTCTGCTTGCGTAGTAGATAGTGTTGTACCCCAAAATTTGCCCTCCCATATTTTTCAAGAAATTACCAAGCCAAGCTTCAAAGTTCCCCAAGGGTTGCACAGTGCAAGGGTCTCCTAAACAGTCAAGATTAGGGTTTTTTGTTCTGATCAAGAAAATGAAGTTTTCAAGGGCCCAACCAAGTCTCATATGCTTACAAATATGGTCAAGCATCCTACATGTCAAGTTTCAAGACTTTCAGCACAAAATTGCACAGTCAAAACCCTAATTGCACTACAGTCAACTGTAGGGGCAAAATGGTCATTTGACAGTCAAAAGTTCAAATTTTTGGTCAACATCTTATTTTGAAGCCACAAACATCATTTGATCAATGCTTGATCATGATTCTCAAAACTTGGCTCAAAAATCATCAAGATGCAAAAGTTTCTATTTTTGGACAGCTGGAAAAGTCAACTGAAATTGACCAAGGCATAACTTTCACATGGATTATCAGAAAAATTCCATCCAAAGCTCATTTTGAAGAGAAAGACATTTACTACAATTCATCTTCATACTTCAAGTCCAAGAAATGCTCTCACAAAAAGTTATCAATTTCAACATTATAGGTCATTTTCAAAAGTCAACAAAAGGGGACTTTAAGTCAAAGGCCATAACTTGAGATTGGTAAATCAAAATGACATGGGACCAAAGGAATTGGTTAGAGGACTCAAATACCTTTCTAAAATGTCCAAGAACATGAGCAAAGCTTAAAAATTGAGCAAGTTATGCATTGGAGAAGTTGGGAAATTTTTGTGAAATGGCCAAAATCATTTATCCTTGAAATCTCATTTTTGACAAAAGGGGGCCCACTTTTTCCACTTGAATTGACTTGGCCATGCTTCCCACGTGTCCCATCTTTTATTTCATATTTTTTTTTTATTAATTTTTTCATTTTTATTGATTTTATTGGATTTAATTAATTTTAAATCTTTTAAAATCAAAAGAAATTCAAAAAAATTAATTTAAAGGGATATTTTGCTTTGATTAACCTTGAAGCATCATTATGTGCCTACCATTTTTCGTGCTAAGGCTTAAACAAGGCAAAAATTCAAATTTGAATCAAAAGTGGAAAGTGTGATAATGGTGGTTTATGCCAAATCCTAAACATCAATGCAAGGCATTATTGGCCATAATTTTCATTCATACACATTGCATAAGACATGTACAAGTGAAAGTGTCCAGGTTCATTCAAGAGACATGCATATTTCAAAAAAGGAAAACTTTTAATGTGTCTGATTCTTGTCTCATGGCATTAAAGGCCTGGTTAAATGGCTGTCTCTTACCGTTACAAGACCCTCACACTCCTATAAATACAAGGGCCAGTGGCACATTACAACAAAACGAAAAAACACACAACAGGAGAACGAAAGAAATATTGGAGAGAGGCTGCCCACAAAATCCATCAAAGGTTGCCAGAATTTTCCAAGCAAAGCCACCCTTCAGCAAAAGTAGCCAAGCCCAGAAGCCCAGATCGAAGGTGCCTACATTCAGGAAGCGCCCAAATCGAAGGTCCAATCTACTGGTAAGAGAGGGTAAACTGTCCAACCTTGTATTTGCATTACACATTCGTGCTTGTTGTTACCTTCAATTTACTATCCTAGACAGGATCAAAGGGCCTGGGTTTGGCCCCAGGTCATGTTCTTCGTTTGCTAACATTTGCTGCAGATTTATCCTGAAAAGACTCAGCGCACGTAGGATCGAAGGGCCTGGGGTTCGATACCAGGCCCTGAGTTTATTTTGCTAACATACTTTTGCAGGTATAGCATCCCAGATCGAAGGAGACACCTTCTCTGGATCGAAGCTTCCCAGGCCTCCAGAATTATGCTTTTTTTTATTTGCTGCCTGTTTCCGTCGTTTTTCTTATACTTATTTTGACTATTTTTATTTCTTTTTTTTAATCAACATAAAATCAAAAACACAAAAAAATCAGAAAAGACAAAAAATAAATAATAATTTTATTTTAGTATTAATTTTGTAAATAAATCCCTTAATTAATTTAGATTTAATTTTAGGTTATAATTTAATTCTATTTCACAATAAACCAAAAATAATAAAAAATAGATCTTTAACACTTTTTACTTTTTTTTAATTAATTAAATATTTTTATTATAAGTATCATTAACCATTAATTTTGTAAATAAAATTTATAATTAATTTAGTTTTAATTCTAGGTTTTAACTTTAATACATTTTCTTTAATAAATTAAAAACAATTAAAATTAGAATTAATTACTTGACTTTTTAATTAGTTTAAATTTTCTTTAATGTCATAAATCAAAAAAACATAAAAATAAGTCATTTCTTTTATTTAACTTGATTATTTTAACTTAATTATTTTAATTCCTTTAAAGGGTTCAACGCCCTCGCATTTGATTATTTTCTTTTTTCGCGCGTTTCATTTATTTCTTTTGTGAATATAATGTACTTGTACCAAAGCCATGTAATAGCTATTAGACATTTCTTTTCTGCAATTTATTTTAAATCGGGTCTGGATTAATTTGGCGTTGTAGACCCGCGCCCTTTGTAATAGCGTAGGACTTTTATCTTTTCTGCACTTTAAATTCCCGCACTTTTAACTGTTAAACAATAACATGAAAGAATGAATGCCCAAAAATAAAATCGAAATGTAGATCACCAATGCATGACAAGACAAACAATAAACTGAAAATGCCACACAATTCACACACCACCCCTAGGGTACGCTTCACTGTTGCCTTGCCCCTCGAAAGGTGGTCGTCGAGTAGAGGATGTCTTAGTAAGTCCTCATGATCCGGGAACCTGGCATGAGGGTAGCTTCTAAGGTGTCTTCCCATTGCTCTGGTGATCACCATGTCCCTACAAACTCGAATTGACCCGAACACCTCCAACGGTGGTGCTACCTACCTCTCAATGGTGGGATGGCACTACCTAAAGGACAATTACACAGCTTTATTCCTTAGGGTAGGTAGATTCTCATAGATACTTGCTCATCTCAAAAACAAACAAAATACTTTTTCACACCTACACTTTCTAAAAGTTTTCGAACAAATTTTTCATACACTCTTGAGGACTGATACAAGAGTCGATCTGAAACTTTCGAAGAAACTTTTTCAAAACCCACTCACACTTTGAAAAGCAAACAAACATTTTGAAAACACAAGTGAGCAAGTATCTAAGAGCCCATGGACAACCATGGATAGAAAGGGTGCTAACACCTTCCCTTTCTATAAATCTACCTCCCGAACCGAGAGTAATCTCTTTAAAGGAATTTTTCTGTGCTTTTGTCCTTTCCATTTGGAGAAAATAAAAGACGGTGGCGACTCTTGCTTACCGCGACATTTCGCGAAACCAGCTTTAAAACAGTCAGTTCCAGATCCACCGATCACAGAACTGGCGACTCTGCTGGGGACCTTATAAAGTGAGGTGTACCTTAGGACTAAGATCATTGTGTTTTCAATTGCTTGAATTGTTTGCTTTATTATTGTGGGTACTGTCTTGGGAGTTCTATAGATCCTAACCCGGATCTGGGGATACCTTCTTAGAAAGTAGCAACAAGGCTGTGAGGGAACTATGCGGGGTATACCGACATGGTTGAAGCAGTCTGCTACGTTGATGTGGCACTTTGGTGTGTACCGGTAACCCTTGAGTCAATCAAGGAGAGTACGGGGCCTCCGCGTGGTGTCGTGAAGCATCAACAGACCTTAGGAACCTTAATTGAACCATCTTGGCCTCTTTAGGGTAGTGAGATGACTACTTTGGTGTACTCCGAAGTCGGTTGATACTCGATACTACACTCAATTGAGGATTGTTTTCTTGGGATATTTTGATCGCCAGTCAGTGGCTAAATCGAAACGATGAACAATGAAAGCAATCCAATGATATTGAGATCCTTAGAACCCGGTTACTTTGATAGGACAGGTATGAGCCAACCAACTTCAAGAGGGTAATACCCAGACCCCATGCTGGCCTGAACTCTAAGGGTTTCTCTTGTGTGACTTGTGTGCCTTCCAACTTGACTACTTGCATACTTGTTATCTAACACATGAACTATTTGCAGGTTTTGTTTATAGTCCTTAATTGGGACTCATAACAGGGTTTACTAAGTCTCTTGCAGGTTTTGTTTATAGTCCTTAATGGGGACTCCTAACAGAGTGTACTGAGTTTCTTGCAGGTTTTGGTTTGCAGTCCTTAATTGGGACTCATAACAGGGTTTACCTACATTACCCCATGCATAGCATGACATCATACCATTGCATACATCCTGCATAAGGACTAATCCATTTCAAGGATCTCAAGGGCTTGTGATGCAGGTCATGATGAATCAAACGTCTAGCAAGGGGCAAAGAGGATTTATTTTCCTCTAGCCGAGATTGTCAGGGGCTATGACCCACTGGATATGGTGAGCCTTTGACCCTTAAAGAAGGACTCTCAACAAAGTACCTTCAATCAAGCCACCAGTTTCCAATGCTAACGATTTTCTTGCTTACCCCGCGAGGTCCTTGAAAACATTGCATGCATACATAACATTGCATCACAGGTACCCTTTCTTTACAGGTCACTTACCCTCTCTGCTGTTTATTTCAGCATCATCATGTCTTCTGCACCATCCAATGAACAATCCATCAAGGCCCTCCAGGCTCAGAATGCCCAGTTCCAAGAGCTGATCATGAATTTGGCCCAGGGGCAGCAAGATCTGAAGACTCTGCTCCTGAAAAAGAAGAAGAAGAGGACTGTTTTGTTCAGCCCTAGACGCAGGTCTGGGAATACACCACAGGATGAAGCTGAGAGAACAACTCCATCTGTTAGGATAGACAGTCCCCATGGGAGAGAGGTGCCTAGTCCAGTGGTCTCCGACAATGAGACGGAGTTCAATGATGAGCAGTACCCTCCAGCTGAGGACAGGTACAAACAGTTGGAAGACCGGCTAAATGCGATGGAGATACAAAAAGTGCCCGGCCTGGACTTCGAGGATTTAGGTCTGTCTTCTGGGGTAGTAATCCCACGCAAATTCAAGGCACCTGCTTTCACTAAGTACGACGGGGCATCCTGTCCAAAGTTGCATCTCAGGGCTTACACAAGGAGGATCCAACCCTATACAGCTGACAAAAACTTATGGATCCATTTTTTCCAGGAGAGTCTTTCAGGGACTCAGCTCGAGTGGTTCTATCAACTGAGTGGAGCCAACATTCGCAGCTGGGAAGACTTGGCCACGGCATTCTACAAGCACTACCAGTACAATGCCGACCTTGCTCCCACGCGCACTCAACTTCAAGGAATGTCTATGGGTGCAGGTGAAGGTTTCAAGGAATATGCTCAAAAATGGAGAGACCTTGCTGGAAGGGTACAGCCACCCTTGACTGACCGCGAGCTCGTCGACATGTTCTTGGGGACCCTGTCTGGTCCATTCTTCAACCACCTGATTGGGAATTCTGCTGCTGGGTTTACAGATCTGATCTTGACCGGAGAAAGAATAGAAGCTGGTATCAAGTCAGGGAAAATACAGACTGGTGACTCCTCGAACACTGAGAAGAAACCATCCAAAAGGGAATCTAGTGCTGTCAACGCAGTAGCTATTGCAAAGCCGGCCGGTGCTCCTCAGCGTCACCATCAACAAAGGGAAGAAAGACCTAAGAGGCAATTTACCCCCCTCGGCATGACCTTGTCACAGATATTGCCACAGTTGCTGGAAACCAAGTTGGTAACCCTCATGGATCCCCCGAAGAATCCTAACAGGACACCCTCAAGGTACAACCCCAATGCTCGCTGTGCCTATCATTCTGATAGCCCGGGGCATGCTACAGATGATTGTTGGACTTTGAGAAATAAGGTTCAAGATCTGATTGACGCAAAAGAAGTCCAGCTCGACTCCCCAGAGGCTCCCAATGTGATCACTGCTCCCTTGCCAAGACATGGCTAGGATTAGTTTTTGTTCATTCAAATATTCAAGTTGTAATTTTCTTTCAATTGTTCAAACATTTTGTTTCATGTCAAACTTGGTTATTTCATTAATGCATTACACTTGTCTGTTTTGAAGCAATTATGTTTACTATGCCTAAAAACTGTTTCCATATTTTTGTGATGATCAATGCTCGGTTAATAATGCTAAGCCTCTTGAGGGAGGATGACGAAAACGATACCGCGATCATTACAGTATGCTTTTGAACAGACCCCGCTGATGAGGTACAGGCATTGTTTCAATCCCTAAACACTGGAGTTATAAGGATGATAATCCCTCGTCAACCCCTCTGAGCCAAAGAAGTAGGAGTTTTTCTTTTCGAAACTTAAAACCCTTAATCATAACCTGGGGCAGGGTAGTCTCTCAGTTGATCCAAGTGCATAACGAATGGCACCAAAGAGATCCTTAAACAAAAAAAAGACAGTGATGGTTCCGAATAATCAATAAAGAAAGGCAGTCATTACTTCTCGAATTAAAAACCCATTAAGTCAAAACCTATGAAGGAGACTTACGAAACTGGGGCATCCCGCTGACTGTAATCCCAAAAAGAAACAGTTCAGGCAAAAAACAGGGATAACAAAATCAAAAAGAAAGAGGTATTATAAACCCTCAACAATGACAAAAAGGAGTGACTGCCTATAAGTTATCAACATCCGAATCATCACCGGAATTTCAGAGCAAAGACTCAACAAGGTCTAACGCACGATCAACTGAGTTTAGGTTTGAAGAACATCACGAAGAGCGGGTGGGTACAAATAATTTGAGCCTTTATCCTTTGTTTCTTAAACCGTGAACCAGGCCACGTTATAACCCTCAAAAGTCCTAGCTGAAGCATGGGTTAGTTCGAAAGCATACTGTTACGAAAGGTATCCTGGCTCCTTAAGGCTTATGGTAAAATAACGAGTTGACATCACAGTTTTATAAAATTCACTTGTTTTCGCTAAAAGAAAATGCATTTTCAAAAACTTCAAAACAGACATAAGCTTTGCATTTTTAATATAACATTGCTTGCATATGACTATTTGTTTGAACAGCATAGAAGCTCGCACGACGAATGTCTAATGAACAGAAGCACATCCCATCAAGGGGCATGGCATGTCCATCATCTGGGGCAGTCCAGTCAAGATTCAGAGAATCTCTCAAAAGGCCAAATAGCCTGGGGCAAATCTCCGCCTGAGTCACTTAGGGCATTCCAGCAACGAATCTTGCCTGATCAAACATCTTCTGATGGCATGGCAAAATACTTCCAACAGGGGCAACTCCCTGCATGCTAAGAGCATGGACATAGTCGAAAAAATACTACACAATAATCAAAGACCCGCTAGGTTGACACACCTAGGCAAAAATAAGGGCTTCCCGGCGAACCAAAAGGGTTCGGGCAAAAATAAGGGATGAAAATGAAAAATCTGTACACCTGGCAAGTCGAAAACCTGAAAAGGCGGCTTGGGCAAAAATGGGTATCCCGGTGGACTGAAAACCCGAAAGGGCGGTCCATGCAAAAATTAGGGATCAAAGCGTACGACTATGTCCTGGCATCTCGTCACCTGCCTACCAGAAGATTTGTCAAGTACCTTCACAGGTACCTTCTTCTCCAACTGAAACTGGGGCAATAATGAGTTGTCTAAAGGATCCGGTTGCTCTATCCACCGAAGTGCCAAGGTAGGTTTGACTGAAGAATGCAACCCAGAGCGAGCGCGTCTCCCGGCTTTATTCAAAGGTTATCTCCCTACCAGGATATAACTGGGTTATCCTCAGCCAAAAGCCACGGAAAGATCGCCGTCAACACAATCTTCTTACCCCCAGCGAAGTCTATTAACACTTCCAACATGACAACGGTATCCCCAGCGAAGTTACCATCAATATCCTAGCAAGAGTACCTCTCTCCCCACAGAGTATGGTTCCCCAGCAAGGTCGCTAGAGTCATTTCTCCCCGCAGAATAATCCATTCGCCAAGTTCATTCCCCAACGGAGTCATCTTCTCCTACCAGTATTCTTACAATTATCATCCCCAGCGGAAGCGAAATCTATTCTTCAATTTCAGCCCAGGAGTGACTTCCCGGCACCCGTCAAGGATTTACTTTCCTAGACGAAAAACATACATCGCACTTCATACATCATAGAATGCATATACGCATCATACCTTACAAATCTCATTTATGTTGAGAGCATCGTCGCTTGATTCATATCATGCACCGCATATGACTGACCTTGACCGTTCAGGAAGGATACAGTTAAATGATCAGCTATGTCATAGAAGACAAATCCAGTCAGAAAAGACAAATCCAGTCAGAGGAGACAAATCCAGTCAGAGAATACAAATCCAGTTAAATCAATGCCTAAAGATTTCTCTGATACCACTCGTCGTTATAGACACTCTTCGTCGTCATAGACACTCGTCGTTATAGACACTCGTCGTTATAGACACTCGTCGTTATAGACACTCGTCGTTATAGACACTCTTCGTCGTCATAGACACTCGTCGTTATAGACACTCGTCGTTATAGACACTCTTCGTCGTCATAGACACTCGTCGTTATAGACACTCGTCGTTATAGACACTCTTCGTCGTCATAGACACTCGTCGTTATAGACACTCTTCGTCGTCATAGACACTCGTCGTTATAGACACTCGTCGTTATAGACACTCGTCGTTATAGACACTCTTCGTCGTCATAGACACTCGTCGTTATAGACACTCGTCGTTATAGACACTCGTCGTTATAGACACTCGTCGTTATAGACACTCGTCGTTATAGACACTCGTCGTTATAGACACTCGTCGTTATAGACACTCGTCGTTATAGACACTCGTCGTTATAGACACTCGTCGTTATAGACACTCGTCGTTATAGACACTCGTCGTTATAGACACTCGTCGTTATAGACACTCGTCGTTATAGACACTCGTCATTATAGACACTCGTCGTTATAGACACTCGTCGTTATAGACACTCGTCGTTATAGACACTCGTCGTTATAGACACTCGTCGTTATAGACACTCGTCGTTATAGACACTCGTCGTTATAGACACTCGTCGTTATAGACACCCGTCGTTAAAGACCACCGTCCTTGGAAACAACCTGTCAGTAGAGACAACTTCATCACTGTTTGAAGCTCCAGACTCAGCTCCTGTAACCAGTCAGGACACATCTATGCCAAGCATCGGAAAACCAACTCCTGCAACGTGTCAGGTAATCATTTTCTGTTTTGCAGGTACGCAAGTTCTCGCTAAGGAATCTCTTACGCGATCAACATCCAGATGGCATCTATAAGCCCATTATCCTATTCATCAACCTCTAAATGGCATCTATAAGCCCATTCCATCATCACACTGCTACTATGTGAGCGCAAATTTCTGGGCACTCTAGTGTTCAATCATCTTCTACCCTCGGATTACGAAAGGCACATCAGCCAATCTGCATCCTCAGGTCTAAGAAGATTGAACAGGGGCAACTGTTGTACCCCAAAATTTGCCCTCCCATATTTTTCAAGAAATTACCAAGCCAAGCTTCAAAGTTCCCCAAGGGTTGCACAGTGCAAGGGTCTCCTAAACAGTCAAGATTAGGGTTTTTTGTTCTGATCAAGAAAATGAAGTTTTCAAGGGCCCAACCAAGTCTCATATGCTTACAAATATGGTCAAGCATCCTACATGTCAAGTTTCAAGACTTTCAGCACAAAATTGCACAGTCAAAACCCTAATTGCACTACAGTCAACTGTAGGGGCAAAATGGTCATTTGACAGTCAAAAGTTCAAATTTTTGGTCAACATCTTATTTTGAAGCCACAAACATCATTTGATCAATGCTTGATCATGATTCTCAAAACTTGGCTCAAAAATCATCAAGATGCAAAAGTTTCTATTTTTGGACAGTTGGAAAAGTCAACTGAAATTGACCAAGGCATAACTTTCACATGGATTATCAGAAAAATTCCATCCAAAGCTCATTTTGAAGAGAAAGACATTTCCTACAATTCATCTTCATACTTCAAGTCCAAGAAATGCTCTCACAAAAAGTTATCAATTTCAACATTATAGGTCATTTTCAAAAGTCAACAAAAGGGGACTTTAAGTCAAAGGCCATAACTTGAGATTGGTAAATCAAAATGACATGGGACCAAAGGAATTGGTTAGAGGACTCAAAGACCTTTCTAAAATGTCCAAGAACATGAGCAAATCTTAAAAATTGAGCAAGTTATGCATTGGAGAAGTTGGGAAATTTTTGTGAAATGGCCAAAATCATTTATCCTTGAAATCTCATTTTTGACAAAAGGGGGCCCACTTTTTCCACTTGAATTGACTTGGCCATGCTTCCCACGTGTCCCATCTTTTATTTCATATTTTTTTTATTAATTTTTTCATTTTTATTGATTTTATTGGATTTAATTAATTTTAAATCTTTTAAAATCAAAAGAAATTCAAAAAAATTAATTTAAAGGGATATTTTGCTTTGATTAACCTTGAAGCATCATTATGTGCCTACCATTTTTCGTGCTAAGGCTTAAACAAGGCAAAAATTCAAATTTGAATCAAAAGTGGAAAGTGTGATAATGGTGGTTTATGCCAAATCCTAAACATCAATGCAAGGCATTATTGGCCATAATTTTCATTCATACACATTGCATAAGACATGTACAAGTGAAAGTGTCCAGGTTCATTCAAGAGACATGCACATTTCAAAAAAGGAAAACTTTTAATGTGTCTGATTCTTGTCTCATGGCATTAAAGGCCTGGTTAAATGGCTGTCTCTTACCGTTACAAGACCCTCACACTCCTATAAATACAAGGGCCAGTGGCACATTACAACAAAACGAAAAAACACACAACAGGAGAACGAAAGAAACATTGGAGAGAGGCTGCCCACAAAATCCATCAAAGGTTGCCAGAATTTTCCAAGCAAAGCCACCCTTCAGCAAAAGTAGCCAAGCCCAGAAGCCCAGATCGAAGGTGCCTACATTCAGGAAGCGCCCAAATCGAAGGTCCAATCTACTGGTAAGAGAGGGTAAACTGTCCAACCTTGTATTTGCATTACACATTCGTGCTTGTTGTTACCTTCAATTTACTATCCTAGACAGGATCAAAGGGCCTGGGTTTGGCCCCAGGTCATGTTCTTCATTTGCTAACATTTGCTGCAGATTTATCCTGAAAAGACTCAGCGCACGTAGGATCGAAGGGCCTGGGGTTCGATACCAGGCCCTGAGTTTATTTTGCTAACATACTTTTGCAGGTATAGCATCCCAGATCGAAGGAGACACCTTCTCTGGATCGAAGCTTCCCAGGCCTCCAGAATTATGCTTTTTTTTATTTGCTGCCTGTTTCCGTCGTTTTTCTTATACTTATTTTGACTATTTTTATTTCTTTTTTTTAATCAACATAAAATCAAAAACACAAAAAAATCATAAAAGACAAAAAATAAATAATAATTTTATTTTAGTATTAATTTTGTAAATAAATCCCTTAATTAATTTAGATTTAATTTTAGGTTATAATTTAATTCTATTTCACAATAAACCAAAAATAATAAAAAATAGATCTTTAACACTTTTTACTTTTTTTTAATTAATTAAATATTTTTATTATAAGTATCATTAACCATTAATTTTGTAAATAAAATTTATAATTAATTTAGTTTTAATTCTAGGTTTTAACTTTAATACATTTTCTTTAATAAATTAGAAACAATTAAAATTAGAATTAATTACTTGACTTTTTAATTAGTTTAAATTTTCTTTAATGTCATAAATCAAAAAAACATAAAAATAAGTCATTTCTTTTATTTAACTTGATTATTTTAACTTAATTATTTTAATTCCTTTAAAGGGTTCAACGCCCTCGCATTTGATTATTTTCTTTTTTCGCGCGTTTCATTTATTTCTTTTGTGAATATAATGTACTTGTACCAAAGCCATGTAATAGCTATTAGACATTTCTTTTCTGCAATTTATTTTAAATCGGGTCTGGATTAATTTGGCGTTGTAGACCCGCGCCCTTTGTAATAGCGTATGACTTTTATCTTTTCTGCACTTTAAATTCCCGCACTTTTAACTGTTAAACAATAACATGAAAGAATGAATGCCCAAAAATAAAATCGAAACGTAGATCACCAATGCATGACAAGACAAACAATAAACTGAAAATGCCACACAATTCACACACCACCCCTAGGGTACGCTTCACTGTTGCCTTGCCCCTCGAAAGGTGGTCGTCGAGTAGAGGATGTCTTAGTAAGTCCTCATGATCCGGGAACCTGGCATGAGGGTAGCTTCTAAGGTGTCTTCCCATTGCTCTGGTGATCACCATGTCCCTACAAACTCGAATTGACCCGAACACCTCCAACGGTGGTGCTACCTACCTCTCAATGGTGGGATGGCACTACCTAAAGGACAATTACACAGCTTTATTCCTTAGGGTAGGTAGATTCTCATAGATACTTGCTCATCTCAAAAACAAACAAAATACTTTTTCACACCTACACTTTCTAAAAGTTTTCGAACAAATTTTTCATACACTCTTGAGGACTGATACAAGAGTCGATCTGAAACTTTCGAAGAAACTTTTTCAAAACCCACTCACACTTTGAAAAGCAAACAAACATTTTGAAAACACAAGTGAGCAAGTATCTAAGAGCCCATGGACAACCATGGATAGAAAGGGTGCTAACACCTTCCCTTTCTATAAATCTACCTCCCGAACCGAGAGTAATCTCTTTAAAGGAATTTTTCTGTGCTTTTGTCCTTTCCATTTGGAGAAAATAAAAGACGGTGGCGACTCTTGCTTACCGCGACATTTCGCGAAACCAGCTTTAAAACAGTCAGTTCCAGATCCACCGATCACAGAACTGGCGACTCTGCTGGGGACCTTATAAAGTGAGGTGTACCTTAGGACTAAGATCACTGTGTTTTCAATTGCTTGAATTGTTTGCTTTATTATTGTGGGTACTGTCTTGGGAGTTCTATAGATCCTAACCCGGATCTGGGGATACCTTCTTAGAAAGTAGCAACAAGGCTGTGAGGGAACTATGCGGGGTATACCGACATGGTTGAAGCAGTCTGCTACGTTGATGTGGCACTTTGGTGTGTACCGGTAACCCTTGAGTCAATCAAGGAGAGTACGGGGCCTCCGCGTGGTGTCGTGAAGCATCAACAGACCTTAGGAACCTTAATTGAACCATCTTGGCCTCTTTAGGGTAGTGAGATGACTACTTTGGTGTACTCCGAAGTCGGTTGATACTCGATACTACACTCAATTGAGGATTGTTTTCTTGGGATATTTTGATCGCCAGTCAGTGGCTAAATCGAAACGATGAACAATGAAAGCAATCCAATGATATTGAGATCCTTAGAACCCGGTTACTTTGATAGGACAGGTATGAGCCAACCAACTTCAAGAGGGTAATACCCAGACCCCATGCTGGCCTGAACTCTAAGGGTTTCTCTTGTGTGACTTGTGTGCCTTCCAACTTGACTACTTGCATACTTGTTATCTAACACATGAACTATTTGCAGGTTTTGTTTATAGTCCTTAATTGGGACTCATAACAGGGTTTACTAAGTCTCTTGCAGGTTTTGTTTATAGTCCTTAATGGGGACTCCTAACAGAGTGTACTGAGTTTCTTGCAGGTTTTGGTTTGTAGTCCTTAATTGGGACTCATAACAGGGTTTACCTACATTACCCCATGCATAGCATGACATCATACCATTGCATACATCCTGCATAAGGACTAATCCATTTCAAGGATCTCAAGGGCTTGTGATGCAGGTCATGATGAATCAAACGTCTAGCAAGGGGCAAAGAGGATTTATTTTCCTCTAGCCGAGATTGTCAGGGGCTATGACCCACTGGATATGGTGAGCCTTTGACCCTTAAAGAAGGACTCTCAACAAAGTACCTTCAATCAAGCCACCAGTTTCCAATGCTAACGATTTTCTTGCTTACCCCGCGAGGTCCTTGAAAACATTGCATGCATACATAACATTGCATCACAGGTACCCTTTCTTTACAGGTCACTTACCCTCTCTGCTGTTTATTTCAGCATCATCATGTCTTCTGCACCATCCAATGAACAATCCATCAAGGCCCTCCAGGCTCAGAATGCCCAGTTCCAAGAGCTGATCATGAATTTGGCCCAGGGGCAGCAAGATCTGAAGACTCTGCTCCTGAAAAAGAAGAAGAAGAGGACTGTTTTGTTCAGCCCTAGACGTAGGTCTGGGAATACACCACAGGATGAAGCTGAGAGAACAACTCCATCTGTTAGGATAGACAGTCCCCATGGGAGAGAGGTGCCTAGTCCAGTGGTCTCCGACAATGAGACGGAGTTCAATGATGAGCAGTACCCTCCAGCTGAGGACAGGTACAAACAGTTGGAAGACCGGCTAAATGCGATGGAGATACAAAAAGTGCCCGGCCTGGACTTCGAGGATTTAGGTCTGTCTTCTGGGGTAGTAATCCCACACAAATTCAAGGCACCTGCTTTCACTAAGTACGACGGGGCATCCTGTCCAAAGTTGCATCTCAGGGCTTACACAAGGAGGATCCAACCCTATACAGCTGACAAAAACTTATGGATCCATTTTTTCCAGGAGAGTCTTTCAGGGACTCAGCTCGAGTGGTTCTATCAACTGAGTGGAGCCAACATTCGCAGCTGGGAAGACTTGGCCACGGCATTCTACAAGCACTACCAGTACAATGCCGACCTTGCTCCCACGCGCACTCAACTTCAAGGAATGTCTATGGGTGCAGGTGAAGGTTTCAAGGAATATGCTCAAAAATGGAGAGACCTTGCTGGAAGGGTACAGCCACCCTTGACTGACCGCGAGCTCGTCGACATGTTCTTGGGGACCCTGTCTGGTCCATTCTTCAACCACCTGATTGGGAATTCTGCTGCTGGGTTTACAGATCTGATCTTGACCGGAGAAAGAATAGAAGCTGGTATCAAGTCAGGGAAAATACAGACTGGTGACTCCTCGAACACTGAGAAGAAACCATCCAAAAGGAAATCTAGTGCTGTCAACGCAGTAGCTATTGCAAAGCCGGCCGATGCTCCTCAGCGTCACCATCAACAAAGGGAAGAAAGACCTAAGAGGCAATTTACCCCCCTCGGCATGACCTTGTCACAGATATTGCCACAGTTGCTGGAAACCAAGTTGGTAACCCTCATGGATCCCCCGAAGAATCCTAACAGGACACCCTCAAGGTACAACCCCAATGCTCGCTGCGCCTATCATTCTGATAGCCCGGGGCATGCTACAGATGATTGTTGGACTTTGAGAAATAAGGTTCAAGATCTGATTGACGCAAAAGAAGTCCAGCTCGACTCCCCAGAGGCTCCCAATGTGATCACTGCTCCCTTGCCAAGACATGGCTAGGATTAGTTTTTGTTCATTCAAATATTCAAGTTGTAATTTTCTTTCAATTGTTCAAACATTTTGTTTCATGTCAAACTTGGTTATTTCATTAATGCATTACACTTGTCTGTTTTGAAGCAATTATGTTTACTATGCCTAAAAACTGTTTCCATATTTTTGTGATGATCAATGCTCGGTTAATAATGCTAAGCCTCTTGAGGGAGGATGACGAAAACGATACCGCGATCATTACAGTATGCTTTTGAACAGACCCCGCTGATGAGGTACAGGCATTGTTTCAATCCCTAAACACTGGAGTTATAAGGATGATAATCCCTCGTCAACCCCTCTGAGCCAAAGAAGTAGGAGTTTTTCTTTTCGAAACTTAAAACCCTTAATCATAACCTGGGGCAGGGTAGTCTCTCAGTTGATCCAAGTGCATAACGAATGGCACCAAAGAGATCCTTAAACAAAAAAAAGACAGTGATGGTTCCGAATAATCAATAAAGAAAGGCAGTCATTACTTCTCGAATTAAAAACCCATTAAGTCAAAACCTATGAAGGAGACTTACGAAACTGGGGCATCCCGCTGACTGTAATCCCAAAAAGAAACAGTTCAGGCAAAAAACAGGGATAACAAAATCAAAAAGAAAGAGGTATTATAAACCCTCAACAATGACAAAAAGGAGTGACTGCCTATAAGTTATCAACATCCGAATCATCACCGGAATTTCAGAGCAAAGACTCAACAAGGTCTAACGCACGATCAACTGAGTTTAGGTTTGAAGAACATCACGAAGAGCGGGTGGGTACAAATAATTTGAGCCTTTATCCTTTGTTTCTTAAACCGTGAACCAGGCCACGTTATAACCCTCAAAAGTCCTAGCTGAAGCATGGGTTAGTTCGAAAGCATACTGTTACGAAAGGTATCCTGGCTCCTTAAGGCTTATGGTAAAATAACGAGTTGACATCACAGTTTTATAAAATTCACTTGTTTTCGCTAAAAGAAAATGCATTTTCAAAAACTTCAAAACAGACATAAGCTTTGCATTTTTAATATAACATTGCTTGCATATGACTATTTGTTTGAACAGCATAGAAGCTCGCACGACGAATGTCTAATGAACAGAAGCACATCCCATCAAGGGGCATGGCATGTCCATCATCTGGGGCAGTCCAGTCAAGATTCAGAGAATCTCTCAAAAGGCCAAATAGCCTGGGGCAAATCTCCGCCTGAGTCACTTAGGGCATTCCAGCAACGAATCTTGCCTGATCAAACATCTTCTGATGGCATGGCAAAATACTTCCAACAGGGGCAACTCCCTGCATGCTAAGAGCATGGACATAGTCGAAAAAATACTACGCAATAATCAAAGACCCGCTAGGTTGACACACCTAGGCAAAAATAAGGGCTTCCCGGCGAACCAAAAGGGTTCGGGCAAAAATAAGGGATGAAAATGAAAAATCTGTACACCTGGCAAGTCGAAAACCTGAAAAGGCGGCTTGGGTAAAAATGGGTATCCCGGTGGACTGAAAACCCGAAAGGGCGGTCCATGCAAAAATTAGGGATCAAAGCGTACGACTATGTCCTGGCATCTCGTCACCTGCCTACCAGAAGATTTGTCAAGTACCTTCACAGGTACCTTCTTCTCCAACTGAAACTGGGGCAATAATGAGTTGTCTAAAGGATCCGGTTGCTCTATCCACCGAAGTGCCAAGGTAGGTTTGACTGAAGAATGCAACCCAGAGCGAGCGCGTCTCCCGGCTTTATTCAAAGGTTATCTCCCTACCAGGATATAACTGGGTTATCCTCAGCCAAAAGCCACGGAAAGATCGCCGTCAACACAGTCTTCTTACCCCCAGCGAAGTCTATTAACACTTCCAACATGACAACGGTATCCCCAGCGAAGTTACCATCAATATCCTAGCAAGAGTACCTCTCTCCCCACAGAGTATGGTTCCCCAGCAAGGTCGCTAGAGTCATTTCTCCCCGCAGAATAATCCATTCGCCAAGTTCATTCCCCAACGGAGTCATCTTCTCCTACCAGTATTCTTACAATTATCATCCCCAGCGGAAGCGAAATCTATTCTTCAATTTCAGCCCAGGAGTGACTTCCCGGCACCCGTCAAGGATTTACTTTCCTAGACGAAAAACATACATCGCACTTCATACATCATAGAATGCATATACGCATCATACCTTACAAATCTCATTTATGTTGAGAGCATCGTCGCTTGATTCATATCATGCACCGCATATGACTGACCTTGACCGTTCAGGAAGGATACAGTTAAATGATCAGCTATGTCATAGAAGACAAATCCAGTCAGAAAAGACAAATCCAGTCAGAGGAGACAAATCCAGTCAGAGAATACAAATCCAGTTAAATCAATGCCTAAAGATTTCTCTGATACCACTCGTCGTTATAGACACTCTTCGTCGTCATAGACACTCGTCGTTATAGACACTCGTCGTTATAGACACTCGTCGTTATAGACACTCGTCGTTATAGACACTCTTCATCGTCATAGACACTCGTCGTTATAGACACTCGTCGTTATAGACACTCTTCGTCGTCATAGACACTCGTCGTTATAGACACTCGTCGTTATAGACACTCTTCGTCGTCATAGACACTCGTCGTTATAGACACTCTTCGTCGTCATAGACACTCGTCGTTATAGACACTCGTCGTTATAGACACTCGTCGTTATAGACACTCTTCGTCGTCATAGACACTCGTCGTTATAGACACTCGTCGTTATAGACACTCGTCGTTATAGACACTCGTCGTTATAGACACTCGTCGTTATAGACACTCGTCGTTATAGACACTCGTCGTTATAGACACTCGTCGTTATAGACACTCGTCGTTATAGACACTCGTCGTTATAGACACTCGTCGTTATAGACACTCGTCGTTATAGACACTCGTCGTTATAGACACTCGTCGTTATAGACACTCGTCGTTATAGACACTCGTCGTTATAGACACTCGTCGTTATAGACACTCGTCATTATAGACACTCGTCGTTATAGACACTCGTCGTTATAGACACTCGTCGTTATAGACACTCGTCGTTATAGACACTCGTCGTTATAGACACTCGTCGTTATAGACACTCGTCGTTATAGACACCCGTCGTTAAAGACCACCGTCCTTGGAAACAACCTGTCAGTAGAGACAACTTCATCACTGTTTGAAGCTCCAGACTCAGCTCCTGTAACCAGTCAGGACACATCTATGCCAAGCATCGGAAAACCAACTCCTGCAACGTGTCAGGTAATCATTTTCTGTTTTGCAGGTACGCAAGTTCTCGCTAAGGAATCTCTTACGCGATCAACATCCAGATGGCATCTATAAGCCCATTATCCTATTCATCAACCTCTAAATGGCATCTATAAGCCCATTCCATCATCACACTGCTACTATGTGAGCGCAAATTTCTGGGCACTCTAGTGTTCAATCATCTTCTACCCTCGGATTACGAAAGGCACATCAGCCAATCTGCATCCTCAGGTCTAAGAAGATTGAACAGGGGCAACTGTTGTACCCCAAAATTTGCCCTCCCATATTTTTCAAGAAATTACCAAGCCAAGCTTCAAAGTTCCCCAAGGGTTGCACAGTGCAAGGGTCTCCTAAACAGTCAAGATTAGGGTTTTTTGTTCTGATCAAGAAAATGAAGTTTTCAAGGGCCCAACCAAGTCTCATATGCTTACAAATATGGTCAAGCATCCTACATGTCAAGTTTCAAGACTTTCAGCACAAAATTGCACAGTCAAAACCCTAATTGCACTACAGTCAACTGTAGGGGCAAAATGGTCATTTGACAGTCAAAAGTTCAAATTTTTGGTCAACATATTATTTTGAAGCCACAAACATCATTTGATCAATGCTTGATCATGATTCTCAAAACTTGGCTCAAAAATCATCAAGATGCAAAAGTTTCTATTTTTGGACAGCTGGAAAAGTCAACTGAAATTGACCAAGGCATAACTTTCACATGGATTATCAGAAAAATTCCATCCAAAGCTCATTTTGAAGAGAAAGACATTTCCTACAATTCATCTTCATACTTCAAGTCCAAGAAATGCTCTCACAAAAAGTTATCAATTTCAACATTATAGGTCATTTTCAAAAGTCAACAAAAGGGGACTTTAAGTCAAAGGCCATAACTTGAGATTGGTAAATCAAAATGAAATGGGACCAAAGGAATTGGTTAGAGGACTCAAAGACCTTTCTAAAATGTCCAAGAACATGAGCAAATCTTAAAAATTGAGCAAGTTATGCATTGGAGAAGTTGGGAAATTTTTGTGAAATAGCCAAAATCATTTATCCTTGAAATCTCATTTTTGACAAAAGGGGGCCCACTTTTTCCACTTGAATTGACTTGGCCATGCTTCCCACGTGTCCCATCTTTTATTTCATATTTTTTTTTTATTAATTTTTTCATTTTTATTGATTTTATTGGATTTAATTAATTTTAAATCTTTTAAAATCAAAAGAAATTCAAAAAAATTAATTTAAAGGGATATTTTGCTTTGATTAACCTTGAAGCATCATTATGTGCCTACCATTTTTCGTGCTAAGGCTTAAACAAGGCAAAAATTCAAATTTGAATCAAAAGTGGAAAGTGTGATAATGGTGGTTTATGCCAAATCCTAAACATCAATGCAAGGCATTATTGGCCATAATTTTCATTCATACACATTGCATAAGACATGTACAAGTGAAAGTGTCCAGGTTCATTCAAGAGACATGCACATTTCAAAAAAGGAAAACTTTTAATGTGTCTGATTCTTGTCTCATGGCATTAAAGGCCTGGTTAAATGGCTGTCTCTTACCGTTACAAGACCCTCACACTCCTATAAATACAAGGGCCAGTGGCACATTACAACAAAACGAAAAAACACACAACAGGAGAACGAAAGAAACATTGGAGAGAGGCTGCCCACAAAATCCATCAAAGGTTGCCAGAATTTTCCAAGCAAAGCCACCCTTCAGCAAAAGTAGCCAAGCCCAGAAGCCCAGATCGAAGGTGCCTACATTCAGGAAGCGCCCAAATCGAAGGTCCAATCTACTGGTAAGAGAGGGTAAACTGTCCAACCTTGTATTTGCATTACACATTCGTGCTTGTTGTTACCTTCAATTTACTATCCTAGACAGGATCAAAGGGCCTGGGTTTGGCCCCAGGTCATGTTCTTCATTTGCTAACATTTGCTGCAGATTTATCCTGAAAAGACTCAGCGCACGTAGGATCGAAGGGCCTGGGGTTCGATACCAGGCCCTGAGTTTATTTTGCTAACATACTTTTGCAGGTATAGCATCCCAGATCGAAGGAGACACCTTCTCTGGATCGAAGCTTCCCAGGCCTCCAGAATTATGCTTTTTTTTATTTGCTGCCTGTTTCCGTCGTTTTTCTTATACTTATTTTGACTATTTTTATTTCTTTTTTTTAATCAACATAAAATCAAAAACACAAAAAAATCAGAAAAGACAAAAAATAAATAATAATTTTATTTTAGTATTAATTTTGTAAATAAATCCCTTAATTAATTTAGATTTAATTTTAGGTTATAATTTAATTCTATTTCACAATAAACCAAAAATAATAAAAAATAGATCTTTAACACTTTTTACTTTTTTTTAATTAATTAAATATTTTTATTATAAGTATCATTAACCATTAATTTTGTAAATAAAATTTATAATTAATTTAGTTTTAATTCTAGGTTTTAACTTTAATACATTTTCTTTAATAAATTAAAAACAATTAAAATTAGAATTAATTACTTGACTTTTTAATTAGTTTAAATTTTCTTTAATGTCATAAATCAAAAAAACATAAAAATAAGTCATTTCTTTTATTTAACTTGATTATTTTAACTTAATTATTTTAATTCCTTTAAAGGGTTCAACGCCCTCGCATTTGATTATTTTCTTTTTTCGCGCGTTTCATTTATTTCTTTTGTGAATATAATGTACTTGTACCAAAGCCATGTAATAGCTATTAGACATTTCTTTTCTGCAATTTATTTTAAATCGGGTCTGGATTAATTTGGCGTTGTAGACCCGCACCCTTTGTAATAGCGTATGACTTTTATCTTTTCTGCACTTTAAATTCCCGCACTTTTAACTGTTAAACAATAACATGAAAGAATGAATGCCCAAAAATAAAATCGAAACGTAGATCACCAATGCATGACAAGACAAACAATAAACTGAAAATGCCACACAATTCACACACCACCCCTAGGGTACGCTTCACTGTTGCCTTGCCCCTCGAAAGGTGGTCGTCGAGTAGAGGATGTCTTAGTAAGTCCTCATGATCCGGGAACCTGGCATGAGGGTAGCTTCTAAGGTGTCTTCCCATTGCTCTGGTGATCACCATGTCCCTACAAACTCGAATTGACCCGAACACCTCCAACGGTGGTGCTACCTACCTCTCAATGGTGGGATGGCACTACCTAAAGGACAATTACACAGCTTTATTCCTTAGGGTAGGTAGATTCTCATAGATACTTGCTCATCTCAAAAACAAACAAAATACTTTTTCACACCTACACTTTCTAAAAGTTTTCGAACAAATTTTTCATACACTCTTGAGGACTGATACAAGAGTCGATCTGAAACTTTCGAAGAAACTTTTTCAAAACCCACTCACACTTTGAAAAGCAAACAAACATTTTGAAAACACAAGTGAGCAAGTATCTAAGAGCCCATGGACAACCATGGATAGAAAGGGTGCTAACACCTTCCCTTTCTATAAATCTACCTCCCGAACCGAGAGTAATCTCTTTAAAGGAATTTTTCTGTGCTTTTGTCCTTTCCATTTGGAGAAAATAAAAGACGGTGGCGACTCTTGCTTACCGCGACATTTCGCGAAACCAACTTTAAAACAGTCAGTTCCAGATCCACCGATCACAGATAGCATGAAGCTTTTTATCTTTGCATTGTCCTAGGACCGCGCCTACAGCATAATCGCTCGCATCACACATTATTTCAAATGGTAGGTTCCAATCAGGAGGTTGCATAATAGGTGTTGAAATTAAGGCTTCTTTAAGCGTCTCAAATGCGTTTAAGCATTTATCGTCGAAAATAAGCTCAGCTTCTTTCATTAATAATTCAGTTAGCGGCTTAGTGATTTTAGAGAAATCTTTTATAAAACATCGGTAAAAACCAGCGTGTCCTAGAAAACTTCTTATTTCTCTAACTGTTTTGGGTGGTTGAAGGTTTTTGATAATCTCGATTTTTGCTTTGTCGACTTCAATCCCTCTGTTTGATACAATGTGACCCAAAACAATTCCTTGTCTCACCATGAAGTGGCATTTTCCCAATTGAGCACTAGGTTGACATTGACACAACATTTCAGTACTAATTCAAGATTTGATAAACATCCGTCAAAACTTTCTCCACAGACAGAAAAATCGTCCATGAATACTTCCATAATTCCGTCTAAAAAATCTGCGAAAATCGCCATCATGCATCGTTGAAAAGTTGCAGGTGCGTTACATAGCCCAAATGGCATTCTTCGGTATGCAAAGGTACCATAGGGACATGTGAACGTGGTTTTCTCTTGATCATCAGGATGAATGGGAATTTGGAAGAATCCTGAGTATCCGTCAAGATAGCAGAAATGGGAATGTTTGGCTAAGCGCTCGAGCATTTGATCAATGAATGGTAATGGGAAATGGTCCTTGCGCGTATCTTTGTTTAGTTTTCTATAATCGATACACATTCTCCATCCTGTTTGGGTACGTTGTGTTACCGATTCGCCTTTTGTGTTTGTTATAACTGTAACACCTCCTTTCTTAGGCACCACGTGAACTGGACTGACCCAGTTACTATCTGATATTGGGTATATGATGCCTGCCTCTAGCAGTTTCTGCACTTCTTTCTTAACGACTTCACTTAGAATAGGATTTATTCGTCTTTGATGTTCTCTAGAAGTCTTGCAGTCCTCCTCCAACATAATGCGGTGCATACAGAGAGAAGGGCTTATTCCTTTTAGATCTGATATATTATAGCCTAATGCGGTTGGATACTTCCTTAACACACTAAGAAGTTTTTCGGTTTTGATCTTCCCTAAATTGGCATTGACTATAACTGGCCGTTCGAGTTCTTTATCTAGAAATTCATACCTAAGATCTCCAGGTAACGTTTTAAGTTCTATACCAGTTTTCTTATCAGTTGGGGTAGGATCGGGTGTTAAGGCGAAACATTCGCTTAGGTTGGCATCTAGATGTTCTTGTTTCCAGTCATCATCCTTGAGCATAGTTGGTGTCGGAATTTTCAGCATCCCAGAATAGGTGTCTTCTTGGCTTTCTAGTTCTTTGACACATTCATCAATAATATCTAGGAGACAACATGAGTCATCTATAGCAGGGGCTTTGAAGAATTGGGAAAGAATGAATTCTACTTTTTCTTCTCCTACCTCGAAGGTAAGCTTTCCTTTCTTAACGTCAATGATGGCTCCCGCAGTAGCTAAAAATGGTCTTCCTAGTATGATGGGAATGTTTGAATCTTCCTTGATGTCCATTATTATAAAGTCAGTTGGTATGTAAAATTGTCCTATTCGGACAAGAATGTTTTCTAGCATACCAACAGGGAATTTGACTGATCTGTCGGCTAGTTGTAGGGACATCTTGGTAGGTCTCATGTCACCTAATTTGAGCTTCTCGCAAATAGATAAAGGCATTAGACTAACACTTGCTCCTAAATCACATAGAGCTTTGTCTATGACAGATTTTCCAATTACACATGGTATGGAGAAACTACCAGGATCTTTTAGCTTTGGAGGCATGTTATTTTGGATTATGGCACTACATTCGAAAGTTAGCATAACAGTTTCATTTTCAACGATTTTTTTCTTATTAGACAATATTTCTTTTAGGAATTTAGCATATGACGACATTTGGGTTATAGCTTCTGTAAACAGAATAGTAACGTTTAATTGTTTCAGAAGTTCTACAAATTTCTTGAATTGTCCCTCGTTCTTGGATTTTGCAAGTCTTTGGGGGTATGGAATTGGTGGTTTATATGGCGGCGGAGGCACGTAAGGTTTTTCTGAAACCTCTCTGTTCTCATTTGCGTCTTCCTCTACATTCTCAGATTGATCTTTCAACTTCTCTACTTCCTTTTCAGGTTTCTGATACATGGTCGGGTTTTGGAGTCTAGGATCTACCGGTCCATCGAGGGCTGTCCCACTTCGTAATGTGATAGCATTAGCGTGTCCTTTAGGATTGGGTTGTGGCTGTCCAGGAAATGTACCAGCAGGTGAGGCAGAACTAGCTTGGTGTTGTGCTACTTGGGAGATTTGGGTTTCTAACATTTTATTGTGAGTTGCTAGGGCATCAACCTTATTTGCTAATAGCTTCAATTGTTCACCGGTGTGAACGTTTTGATTGAGGAATTCTTTGTTTTGTTGAGCTTGATTAGCGATAAAATTTTCCATTAGGATTTCAAGGTTAGATTTCTTAGGAATGTTAGGAACATTAACAGCGGGTTTTTGATAACCTGGAGGTACAGCAGGTGCTTGGCCAGGTGCATATAAAGCGTTATTGCTCTTGTACGAGAAGTTAGGATGGTTCTTCCAACCAGGATTATAGGTATTAGCATAAGGATTACCTTGAGCGTAATTTACCTGATCAACTGATATTCCTGCTAAGATTTGACATTCGGTTCCAACATGACCAGGGACCCTACAAACTTCGCAGCTTGGGGTAACTGCAGCCACGGTGGCTGCAGGAGGTAAGGTCAAGCTTTCTATCTTTTGGGTAAGAGCATCTACCTTAGCATTAACTTTATCTAGGCTACTAATCTCGTACATCCCACCTTTGGTTTGAGTTTTCTCCACAGATAGTGGTTTTGAGCCATATTTTCAATGAGTTGGTTAGCTTCATCATAAGGCTTGTCCATCAGTGTACCACCTGCGGCGGAATCTATAGAGAGTCTTGTGTTGTACAAGAGTCCATTATAAAACGTGTGGATGATCAGCCATTTTTCTAGTCCGTGATGTGGGCACATTCGCATCATATCTTTGTAGCGTTCCCATGCATCAAATAGCGATTCAGTATCCTTCTGCCTAAATCCGTTGATTTGGGCTCTTAGTGCAACCGTCTTGCTTGGGGGAAAGTATCATGCTAAAAATACAATCTTAAGTCCTTCCCACATAGTGACGGAATTTGATGGCAAGGATTGCAACCAAGCCCAAGCTCTATCTCTTAGCGAGAAAGGGAAAAGACGTAATCTTATAGCATCTTTACTGATACCATTTGCTATAACTGTGTCGGCAAATTGAACGAATTTTGTAAGATGTTCATTTGGATCCTCGGAAGGATCTCCAGAGAATTGGCGTTGTTGGATAGCTGATATCAATGACGGTTTCAACTCAAAACCGTTTCGGTTTATTGCTGGAGCAGCAATGCTGTTGTGGGGTTCTTGTTGTGATGGAGCTGCGTACTCCTTCAGTGGATGGGTCCTTTGTTCTTCGGCCATGTCTAATTCTGGATTAGTTTCAGTTTCAAAGGAAGAATTAGAATCTGTTTCAGAATCAATCTTGATTTCGGGTTTGGGTAAAGGAATAGCGTGATTTAAACATTAATCCCTGACTGCACATCTTACGGAAAGGATGCGTTCAGGTTCGTCCATCGATTTGTCAAGTGGTTCGCCTTGTGAGCGAGTCCTTGGCATACAAATCGAAAAAGGGTTTCTGTTGCCTAGTCTAAACGCGCAACAGAAGAATCGTAATTAATTGACTAATCAGTCCCCGACAACAGCGCCAAAAACTTGATCGGGACTTTATAAGTCTATTGGGATACTAACTGCAAGTATACTGTTTAGTCGTTCTAGTTTTAAATGATTATCGAACCCACAAAGACTGAGGATCAATCGCATACGATCTAATGCTACAATTTGTTTAACTAAGCGATGAATATTTGGTTTTAGGTGGGAAATAGTTTAATTAAAAATAATAGTAATAGTTATACCGGTATGTGATAGTCGGACTTCGGGAATTCGGTGAATCGCTTGGCATATAAAGTATTTCGGTAAAAACTAATTGTTTAAAAACCTGAGACATACACTCTCGTGTTCATGAAATAAGTCATGCTACTAAACCTAGTGGATGCACTTTAAATTTAATAACACTTTTTGAAAACAATTTGAGTTTAATTAATTTATTAAAACACTCTCGTGTATTTAAAAATTAATGTTTCGTTACCACTATCTGGGTTGAACCCCAGCTCTCGCATGCAGGTTCTTGCCTTAATTAATTTCCCACTCTCGTGGCAAAATCGTGTTAATTATCCTCTCACTCTCGTGACAAGGGTAGTTAAATTAAACATGGAAATTGGAAACCAGAAATTGTTTTATAAATGTTTTTAGCCAAGGTATCACTGAATTCTTTCGGTACTTAGGAGTCACATACCGGTACAATTAATTTAGCCGGGCATAATATATTTAATAACTACGCAATTTAAAATATAATCCATAAAAATAAATGACATATCACAAGAATTGAATAAATATTAATTGCAATAAAAAACCCTGGAAATAACGTTGCTATGGTAATCTTGGATGTTACAATATTCCTTGCAGCTCGATCGAAATCAATAAATTGTGTTAATTCTTAAATGAAGAATTAACACTCTAAAACTAATGCTGGAAATAGAAATTACAGTAGTGTAGAAAAAACTCTAAAACAAGAAAATAGAATAATTGCAGGAAAGTAGAAATTTGGTTCTGGGAGAAATTCGTCGACCCTCATCCCTTTGCACTACCACATATATATATAGGAGAAAATATTGCAGTTGAAAGAATCTTGGAAAAGGCTTGAGTGGAGTAAAAACAGGATGCATGGTTACTGAGTGGAGGAAATATAGGAGAACACTTCTGCCCTCACGTTGCCCACGTCTCCACTAATTCATAACGTTCCTCTTTACGCATGTGACGGTCGTCACAGGTGGGTGACGGTCGTAATGCGCTTGAATAACGCATTACGCTCGTCAATGATGTGTGACAAGCGTTCTTTCTAGTTGGGGATGCGTTACGGTCGTCACAGGGTGTGACGGTCGTCACCGTTACAAAATCTGTATTTTGCAGATTTGGTTCTTTTCTCTTTGTTTCTTGTCTAGCTTTCTTCATGTGGTCCTTTTTCATTGGCTTGAGTTGACAAATGTTATACCTGTGAAAAGACACAAAAACTCGGGATAATCGGGAGTTAGACGACTCAATGTATTATAAAATCGGTAAAAAAGCATAGTAATTATATGATACGATTTCTCGTTATCACACTCATCCTTTCGTGACACTCATTCATGATGTCTTCTATGAAAATCTTTGCATATTATCATAAATATTTTCAAAACGTTGTCGTATTTCAAGAGAGGTATCTTGTGTATTATATAAATCAGAAGTTTTATCATTTCAAATTATCTCTTTCAAATATTTTCTATGACAACTTATCTTATTCGTCAATCATTATTTTTCAAGAGCTTTGTATAATTTTCATATTCATTGAAACCAAGTTCTTGAGCGCTTAAGTTTTATACTGTGAATTATTATATTTTAAAGGGAATAACATCTTCTTAGGCTTATTGTTATAAATAATTAATTCTACTGTACTCTAACTATTATCTCAAATTACTATCTCATAAGCAAAGGATTACCCCAGTTGTTGTGTGTTGTCCAAGATTGTTGGAAATAAGAAAATTGGAAAAATAAAGTGTTCTGGACTGGCCCGACAACTTGAATAGGCCCAATCTATAACTTTCCTTTGGTACGGCTTGCACGTCCATGACCCGAACCTCCCGGTATCCATCGGGAAATATCGACCATTTACCCTTCCAAGCCAGCACTGACCTAGGATGATAGACGAGCATCCTCTCAGCCTGCCTGACATCAACATCATGCAGGCCACCAGGAACCGACCAGAGAGATGCCCGCAACTAGCCCCCTCCTTGGAACCAACGACTAGTTACGGACACATCTGCCCGGTTTGACCAAGTCCTGGCAGTTACCTGATTTTATGGACCCATATATCCAGGCGTGAAATCAGGAACTAATGTCCATGCGCCAGGGGCATTATATAAACCCTCACACCTGTGAGGGCCAAGTATAGAATATTCATTATTCACCACCAATACCTTAATATTATGCTTGTATCTCCTTGTTCTTACTCTTACTTGATCGTTGGAGTGCCTTGTAGGTACAAACCCCATTTTCCTCCTCGACATCACAGCCCAACTACAAATCATTTTTTGGCCACTTCATGGATTCTGATCAAACGGTAAGACCACTGGCGCTGTCTATGGTAAATTGCTCTCCTCATCTTTCTTTCCTCAAAACTTAAAGATCAAAGCAACTTTTCAAGATTCCTCTCACTAATCATGGTTGACCATGATGATCTACATATGCCCGGAAAGACTATTCTTTCCCCTACTTATAAAACCGACAGAAGTCAAGAACATCCTCACCTTGAGGAAAACCTTGGTTTCTGATACGGATACACTGCGTCTCCAAATCAACTGAAGCCTAATGCATAGACGACCAATTCTTAGACAAGGGACGCCCCAAGAATCCCACTGAGAAACTGCTAGAAGTCATGCAACCAGTTCCCATCCCTCTTGTTGTACCCCAAAATTTTCCCTCCCATTTTACTCAAAAAATGTCAAGTGAGGTCCCCAAGTTGCTCAAGGAAGTCCAAGAGTTGACCAGATAAACTCTCTCCTAAGGCAGTATACCTCAAATTAAGGTTTCCCTTTTCATCAAGATGTATGAACCACAAAGGACTCAAATGCTTCCCAAGGTCCTAATATGTTCCCAAGATCATCCATGCCAAGTTTCAGGCCTTGCATAAGAAGTTTTCTCAGTCAACTGTTCAGATACTTGAGAATCGACTGTACTAGGTAAAGAGTCAACTGTGGCCCACATACAGTCAAACCTCAAGATTTTTGGTCAACATCAACATTTTGAAATGACTTTCATCATTTGATCAAGGGTTGATCATGATTCACAAAGTGTGATATGGTGGGAGAACTGACTTGAAGGTTTTGCGTTTTATCGCAAATGTTGCGGTTAGCAAGAGTCGCCACCGACTTTTCTTTTATCCAAAAGGAAAGGTGAAAAAGCACAGGAAAGACCTTTGAGATTATTTCTTGAGTTCGGGGGTTAGATTATGAAAATGGAAGATATTAAAACCCTTTTCATCCATGGTTTTCCATGGGCTCTTAGTTACTTTCTAGATCACTTGCTTTTGTTTGAAATTGTGCTTTGTGGTTTTTGAAAGTATTTTGTAAAGAGGCCATTATTTAGGCAATCTTTGTAATGATTCTCATTCGTAAGAATGTATACAAAGATGTTGATCTTTTGAAAATGTTTTCAATTTTGTAAGATGTTTTGAAATGTGTAGGTGTTTGTTTTGAAAATAGAAAGGATATTTGTTTTAGAATGGAGCAAGTAACTAGGAGCAACCTACCTACTCAAATGTCTTTCTTGTTCATTTTCTTTTCCTTTGATATTGTTGTCTTACCATTGGTTTGGTAAGCAAACCTATCTTTGGATGTAAACGGGATGGGTGTGGGTCATCGTATAGCCATGATTAGCTATGTTGCAAGGTATCTTAGCATTTTTTGAGGGACTAAGATCATTTTTGTAAGGCAACTTTGAATAGCGTCATCGAGGGACTATGATCTTATATTTGTTTTTTTTTGCTAAGACACCTTACATGCGTAATATGGCCATTTTGTATAAGGCAACCAAGTGGGGTAACCCTAGGGATGCTTGTGTGCAAGTGTGTAATTATCATGCTTGATTTTGTCTTGAATTAGGGTTTTCTATTTGATTGGTTTTATCTTGCCATACAAACCCCAATTACTAGCATGTTATGTAAAAGCGATAAATTGCGAAATTTAAAGTTACTACGCTATTACAACATTTGTGGGAGGGGGGTATACAATTTATGAATGGGGATTGCAATAATATAAAACTAATTAATCTATTACAACCAAATTGAATATGTACAAATAATTAGAATAAATAGTATACAAGATGAATTAAATATGCAAAGATATGTAAATGCAAAGAAGATTTTTGTTTGATTTTTTTTATATGAAAAAGCTTTAACCTAAAACCTAATTAGAAAATAAGTAAATCAAGATTAACTTAAATTAATTAAGGAAAGGAATTATTTAAGAAAAGATTTTTGAATAAATCCTATTCTATTTGATTAAAAGAAAATAAGTTTCTTTATGAAAAAGTAATTTTTTGTCTTGAAAATAATATATGGCATTATGAGATATTTTTGGTCTTTTTTATACTAAAATAATATATGTAATTGGTGTGAAGAAAAAAAAATTAACCTAGTTCTAATTTAATTTACAAGTTTATTTAATAAAAATAGATAAAAATATTTTATATGAGAAAAAATAAAATAAAACAAGCCAAAATATAAATCTATCATTTTTTATATTTTTATGATTTTTAATATTAAGAAAAATATATTTAAGAAAATAAAATGAAAATAAAATAAATAAATAAAATTATATTGGGCCAGGGGTATCATAAGTAAACAGGATGCAGAATGTTAGCAAAAAAGTAAAAAGCCCAAGAATTGGAGGCCCAGCGCTACAAGAGACAAAAAAAGAGTGAAAAAATGTGAAAAATGCAAAAGGCAGCGTGCTGAGGCTCGAACCAGTGACCTCTAGCATTTACGCGCGCTTCCTTACCACTGGGGTGGCTGTACATCCGTTTATATAAACAAAAGCACAAATATATATATTAGAAAACGCCTCCTGAAGGCAACTTCGTCTTCAACCTTGAGCCATGGCCGGGCCACCAGTATCTTCTTCATTTCTCCATAAAAATGGAAAGTTCAAACATGAAAGTTATGGTGTTTCTTCCCACGAGTTCAACCATATAATTTATGTAAACTAAAAGTCAAAGATAAGATCTAATTTTACTGGCCCTAATTTGAAACCTAATTTTTGCAGAAATTTCAAATCCAAAATTCTCTATACACAATTAATATAAATGAAAACTATGAACATGGTTAGCTTTAGAGCAAGGATATCTACATTTTGCTTTCACAAATCAGGACTGAATGATGCTTGTATGAAGAGATAGAAGTTTGAGTTTTTACCTCTTGCAGCTGGGACCGTGAATGGAGTTTGAGCAAGTTTTGAGAAGGCCTGAGGATCTGTTTAGCTTGCCTGGACCTCCTTGAGTGTATTCCAATCCTTACTTTGTCCTGAAAGTCCCTAAATCTCTATACTCAAGTCAACCTGCAAGCTTGATATTTTAAAATGGTGGATGGTGGAGGAGGAGCTACAGTCTTGAAACAGGGGTCTGGATCACTAAGATATGATGTATATTAAGTGTTTGGGTGGTTAAAACGCAATACACACGAGTGGATTTGGAGATGGCTATGTAAGGTTCAAAACTGTCAAGCTATGGCAGATTCTGAGTTGCAGAGTGTTTGAGAGTGTTTTGGAGTCTTAGCCTTTGTCCGTTATGTTGCAATACACTTGTGTATATGTATGGAAAAGGTTAGAGATCAACTCCACTCAAGGTTTCTGAGTTATAGCCTTTTGGCTTTATAACTTGCTTTTGAAGAAAACTGAGGAGACAAGTCTCTAAGTGTTGTACAAGCATGATCTGAGTTGGTAGAGGTCTTAGACAAGTTTCTTTTGGTTTTGACTTTGCTTGTGTGCAGAGAAAACAATTGAGAGGCTCAAGAAGTTAACAAAGGCAAAAGTAATGCTTTATCAAAATGGAAATGGCAACTTTGTGCCATAAATGGAATTGTAACTTGGATAAAGGTTCAAATGTTTGGGTTAAAGCTCTATAAGCTGTGTAAACATTTAATTATGGAGTGAGAAACAAGTTTGAGACCTGCAAAGCAAAGATTATGCAGCCTAGGCTTGGATTTGAATTTTTGTTCATCATGAAATGGCTTGAAATTAAAGTGATAAATCACCAACTTCATCTCTTCGATTATCCCTATTCAAGAATGATCTCAAGGTGTTCTTGGATATTTTGGAAAGATTACAATGTTCTCTACAACTCATCTATGAATTTTATTTGAAAATTCCCTTTGGAACTATGTGAAAAATTGGCATGAAGTTAGGTCAAAAATCTGCCTAACTAGGGCAAAATTTCACTAAGTTATTTTAGTTCATGAGCATGTATTCACAAAATTATATCTTGAGATCCAAGAATTTTTAGGAGAAATTTTGTGAATCAAAGTTGTATATTTCATGGATATCTACAACTTTCATGTTGGAAGTTTCCTTTGAATCATCTTACATCATGGTGAAAATTTGGCTCAAAGTTGAGAAAAAATAAGAAATTTTCTACACTTAGAAAAATTTCTAAGTTAAGAAATTTCAACTTTTCAACACAAAATCTTAAACCCTTGATTTCTTGATGAACAATTTTCACATTTTGACATGTTTTGATGGATTATGATCTTTGGCACTTGACTTTGACCAAAAAGTCAAAGTTTGACTTTTTAGTATACAGTTGACTGAAAAATTCATCTATCAATCCAATGGATTTGTAATGTTTTGAATCATGTTATTAGGTCAAAATGATGTAATTGAACTCTTGAAATCATGATTCAAACCAATTGATCATTTTCTAAATCAAAAATCAGAAATTGTCCCTTCCTAGTCAAAACCCTAATTTTGACCATTTTGCCCTTTTGATGATTTGATCAAATTTCTTGAGGAATTATGGTCCAAACTTGATCAAATGATACATATGAGTCTAAGATGTTGATGTGGATAAAAAATATGAAGTTTGACTGTAAATTGGCCATGGTTGACTTTTTCCCCAATACAGCTGATTTTTAGGTCAACTGTTCAATGGACTGATAAAAAGTGTGATTCAAGGCTTGAAACTTGACATGAGTAATCTTAGGGGTCCATAATTATCCTTGAAAGTCATATGAAGCATTGATAGTCCAAAAATCCTTGTGCAAACTCAAACCCTAATTTTGGTCATCAGTGCATGAGGAGGTGTCTTGAGCTGGCCAAACCCTAATGCAGTCTTGAACCCAATGAGATCTTGTGAGCAAATTCTTGATAAATGAGAGGGAAAATTTTGGGGTACAACAGCTGCCCCTGTTCAATCTTCTTAAACCTGAAGAGTTAGATTGGCGAGTTTTGTCATTCGTGACTCGAAGGTGGAAGATGATTGGACACTAGAGTGCCCAGAAATTTGCACTCGACGATGCAGTGATAGAAGGAATGGGCTTAAAGATTCCATTTGGAGAGGTGATAGAAAGACGTGGGAGATGGGCTTAAAGATGCCATCCAAATGTTATTGTTGAATTATAACTTGTAAGCTGGAAGAATGAGTATCAGAATGGCGTCCGTGTTTGGAGCGTATCTGAACTGTATCTGGGAGTCGAATCTGAATGAATATCAAAATGGCATCCGTGTTTGGAGCGTATCTATACTGTATCTGAAAGTTGAATGAGTATCAGAATAGGGTCCGTGTCTGGAGCGTATCTGTATTGTATCCATAAGTTGATTTTGAATAAGTTATCAGAATGACATCCGTGTCTGGAGCGTATCTGAACAATGTTGGAAAATTGAATCTGAATGAGTATCAGAATGGCGTCCATTTCTAGAGCGTATCTGTATTGTATCTGAAAGTTGACTCTGAATGAGTATCAAAATGACATCCGTGTTTGGAGCGTATCTGAACTCTATCTGAAGGTTGAATCTGAATGAGCATCAAAATGGAATCCGCGTCTGGAGCGTATATGAACTGCATCTCTAGATTGAACATTGTTAATGGTAGCTGTTAATCTTATCCTGAAAAGGGTAAAATGTTAGCTAAAATTCCAAGTCATGTTGTATGATATGTATGATATAATGCATTCGTTTTATCAATGTTCATGATATATGGATGCAATGTATGCGTATGTGAGCTAATTTGCTGCACTGCTGTTGGATAGGGAAAATAAATCCCTGGCTGCTGCTGAGGATATGTAAGTCTTCACGGCTTGAAGTCGAAGTGTTGATGAATTTTCTTCGAGAGAAATAAACTCTATTGTAAGGGAAATGCCATGTACTGCTTGTAAAATCCTATTGGGGAATCCTGAGAATTTTGACGACTTCTACTGGGGATCAATAATTTGAAGCTTCGTTCTGCTGGGGGTTTAAACGATGTAATGTAGGGGATTACTTATGGAATAGCCTAGAGATATTTTCCTATCCTTTCAACCTATCATTAATTGCCTATTTTCATTTTGTTTATTTGTAAACAGTAATTATGTTCAAGTGCATATGTTCAAAAATGAATCATTGGACGTTTTTGTAAACAAAGCACAAGCGTAAAGAAAAGACAAATAGTTTTTGCACTTTCAAAGGAATATTTTGTATTTGACTTTGAGTAAGTATTTTTGTACAAGGGGACAAACATTCTGGTAAGAGAATGCTGTCATAAAAAGAAAAATTTGATACAAATAAAAGATAGCTATGTGTAATAATCCCATGGGGTTTCCATTCTGCTATAGCCTTCGTATCTCTGAGCATCTTGTCTATTTGTTTCCTCGCCCGAAGATGATTGAATTAATCAGAAACTCCGAGTTTGTCAGTGGAAGCCAAAGTTTGTCCATAAAGTGATCCAACGGGACATAGTCGTACGCCTTAATTCCCTAACTTTTGCCTGGACCGCCCTTTCGGGTTTTCAGTCCACCGGGAAACCCTTTTTTTCCCAAGTTGCCCTTTCGGGTTTTCAACTTGTCGGGTGTACATATTTTTTTTATCCCTAACTTTTGCCCGAACCTTTTTGATTCGACGGGATGCCCTTGTTTTGCCTAGGTGTATCAACCTAGCGGGTCTCTTATGCGTAGTATCTTTTGACTATGTCCATATTTGCAGGGTGTGGCAGGTCGTCACCATCCATGGTGGTCAAGATCATTGCCCCACTGGAGAATATATTTTTGATTACAAACGGTCCTTCATAGGTAGGAGTCCATTTGCCTCTGGGATCACCTTGTGGCAAGATGATGCGTTTGATCACTAAATCTCCAACTTGATACACTTGGCGCCTGACTTTCTTGTTGAAATCCTGGATCATCCGTTTTTGATACATTTGACCATGGCAAACAACATTAAGTCTCTTTTCATCAATCAAATTCAGTTGATCAAGTCGAGTCCGGATCCAATCGTCTTCGTTCAATCCTGCATCCTTCATAATCCTCAGAGAGGGGATCTGAACCTCGATAGGCAAGACAACCCCATGCCGTAAACCAAAGAATAAGGTGTTGCCCCGGTTGATGTGCGAGCAGTGGTACGATACCCGTGGAGAGCGAGTGGTAACATCTCATGCCAGTCTTTTTATGTGACTGTCATTTTCTGTATGATCTTTTTAATGTTCTTATTTGCAGCTTCGACAACACCATTCATCTTTGGCCGATAGGGAGAAGAATTGTGATGTTGAATCTTGAATTGCTCGCATAAGGAGGTGATCATAGTGTTGTTGAGATTTGTACCATTGTCAGTGATGATCCTTTTCGGGATACTGTACTGGAAAATAAGGTTTTGCTTGATGAAACGGGCAACAACATTCTTGGTAACAGAGGAGAAGGAAGCTGCTTCAACCCACTTTGTAAAATAGTCAATGACCACTAGGATGAAACAATGTCCATTGGAGGCTGTCGACTTGATTTCCCCAATCATATCAATTCCACACATAGCAAAGGGCCAAGGAGCTGTCAAGACATTCAAAGGAACCAGAGGTACATGCACCCTGTCAGCATAAATCTAACACTTATGGCAGGTTCGAGAGTGTTGATAACAATCTGCTTCCATGGTAGACCAGTAATAGCCTGCCCTTAGGATTTTCTTTGCCATTGTATGCCCACTGGAATGGGTACCAAAGGTGCCTTCATGCAATTCATCCATGATCCTTTCTCCTTCAACCTTATATACGCACCGAAGCAACACAAAGTCATGATTGTGTTTGTACAGGATGCCATTACTAAGGAAGAACTTAGTAGAGAATCTCCTTAAGAACTTCTTATCGTTGATTGAGGCTTCTTCTGGATATTCTTGAGCCTCGAGATACCTCTTGGCTTCGTGAAACCAGGGCTGGTCCACTACTTCTTCAGTATTAATCTCGTGACAGTGTACTGGTTCATCCATTCGTTCAATGGTGATATGGGGAGCCTCGTTATCCCAATTAAGTTTAAACATAAATGACATTGTAGCTAGAGCGTCTTCTAGCTGATTTTCTTCTCGCGGGAAATGTTCGAAGGTAATCTTCTCAAAATGTGGTAGCAACGTCAAAACATGTTCTTTGTAAGGGATAAGGTTAGGGTGTTTGGTGTCCCATTCCCCTTTGATCTGACTGATGACCAAAGCTAAATCTCCAAATACATCTAAGGATTTGATCCCCAAGTCTATGGCAGCTCTGAGACCAAAGATACATGATTCGTACTCCGCCATGTTGTTTGTACAGTTGAAGCAAAGTCTAGCAGTAAAGGGAGTATGACACCCTTCCGGAGATATAAGTACAACACCAATACCATTGCTGAGTGCATTAGATGCCCCATCAAAGAACAAGGTCCATCGGGATCCTTGTTCAGGTCCGTCATATGGCCTGATTCTTTCACAGTTGTCTAATGTCATGATGTCTTCATCTGAAAATTCAAACTTCATGGACTGGTAGTCTTCCACAGCTTGGTGAGCAAGGTGATCAGCTAGTACACTACCCTTTATAGCTTTCTGGGTAGTATATTGTATGTCATATTCTGTCAGGATCATCATCCATCTTGCTATTCTCCCAGAAAGAGCAGGATTCTCGAAAATGTATTTTATCGGATCCATTTTAGATATCAATAAAGTAGTATGAGTCAGCATATACTGTCTTAGCCGGCGAGCAGCCCATGCCAGAGCGCAACAAGTTTTCTCGAGAAGTGAATATCTGGTTTCACAGTCGGTAAACTTTTTGCTCAGGTAGTAAATAGCGTGCTCTTTTCGGCCAGACACGTCATGCTGCCCCAATACACACCCCATTGAGTTTTCTAAAACAGTCAGATACATGATCAATGATATTCCCTCAACTGGTGGCATCAATACAGGAGGCTCTTGTAAGTATTCTTTGATTTTGTCAAAAGCAACTTGGCACTCGTTATTCCATTTGACTACTTGATCTTTCTTCAATAGTTTGAAGATTGACTCACAAGTAGCTGTCAGGTGAGAAATGAATCTGGCGATATAATTCAAACGTCCCAAGAATCCTCTGACTTCCTTTTCAGTACTAGGAGCATGCATCTCTTGTATTGCTTTAACTTTGGCAGGATCGACCTCGATACCTTTGTTGCTGTCAACAAAGCATAGGAGTTTACCAGACCGTACCCCAAATGTGCATTTGTTTGGATTCAACCTTAGCTTGTACTTCTTCAGTCTTTCAAACAGTTTTTGTAAGTGGTCAAGATGCTCTTCTTCTGTTTGAGATCTGGCTATCATATCGTCCATGTAGACTTTTATTTCGTGATGTATCATGTCGTGAAATAGAGATACCATGGCACGCTGATTGGTTGCCCCAACATTTTTCAGTCCGAATGGCATCACCTTGTAGCAGAATGTGCCCCACTGTGTGACAAATGTTGTTTTCTCCATGTCCTCAGGTGCCATTTTGATTTGGTTGTAACCTGAGAATCCGTCCATGAAGGAAAACACTTTGTGTTGTACCGTATTGTCAACTAGGATATCAATGTGGGGAAGTGGAAATCATCTTTAGGGCTCGCCCTATTCAAATCTCTGTAGTCCACACACATTCTCACTTTTCCGTCTTTTTTGGGTACGAGAACAATGTTGGCAACCCATTGAGGGTAAGAGGTGACAGCCAAGAATCCAGCGTTGAATTGCTTCATGACCTCTGCTTTAATCTTTTCTGACATATCGAGTCTCATTCGGCGAACCTTTTGCTTTATTGGCGGACTATCCTCTCTTGTAGGCAGGCGATGTACCACAATGTCTGTATCAAGCCCCGACATGTCTTCATATGACCAGGCAAAGACTTTAACATAATCGTGTAACAACTGAATCAGACACTCCTTGATACTGGGTTCCAAATTTGCACCTACCTTGACCTCTTTTTTGTCCTCTTCGGTACCCAGGTTGATTGTATCCACGGGTTCCTCGTGAGGCTGAATGGTTCTCTCCTCTTGTTGTAGCAGTCTGGCAAGTTCCCCTGGTACTTCACAATCTTTCTCACCTTCGTCTTCAGCTTGGTAGATTAGATTCTCAGAGTCACAAAAGGCCATAGCAGTATCGTTACCCGTGGAATCCAGAATGGATGTATACATGCATTGTGAGTGTGAGTGTGTGTAAGGGTATAACTATCTATGAAAAGAAAATAAAATGTAAAATAAAAAACAATGAGCATAAAGTTTGTATGCTAAAACGTCCATGATTCATTGATGTCATATGAAAATGAGATAATAACCCTTACAAATGGACCATTGTGCCTCGGGTAAGACACAAGGTTTTAAGAGTGCGAATTGTTTTGAATATTACAGATCCAACAAAATGTAAAGATAAATTACTGTGGGATAAAAGTGATTGGGACAAAGTCTCTAGCCTCCCAATTGCTGAGCCCTCCATTGACAGTCGGGAATATCCAATCCTCCAGGTTGCAATCATCTTTACCATCTTCTACCGTGTTGACCTCACAGTTGCTAATCTTCAGGGGTGATCCTCTAGCACGGGCATGGCGTACAACCTTTTGAGCACTTGAAGTGAAGCCTAGGCCAAACTTATCAGACTTATATGGGATATCTGGGAGTTGCCCCCAGATAGTGCATCCACCTTCCTCTACCACTGCTTTGGCATCCTTCAGAGATGACATCCGGAGTGGAGGCCTTGTAATCTTGGGAATCTGAGACATAGCCTTGGTCACTGCTACATCTTGGGGGACCTCTTCAAAGTTTTGAAATGGAGTTTCAATAAATTCGCCATCCAATTCCACATATCTGAAGGAATTGAGATGGCTGATCATGTATTCTTCCTCTCCATGGATGGTGATAATCTTACCTTGAACCGGATACTTCAGCATATGGTGCAATGTAGAGGTAACAGCGCCAGCATTGTAGATCCATGGTCGTCCTAGCAAGCAGGAGTATGAAGGGCGGATGTCCATTACATAAAAGGTCGAATTGAAAGTTTGGGTTCCAACCTTTTATGGGGATGTCCACTTCCCCATGCACCATCCTCTTCGAGCCGTCAAATGGCCTTACTATTATGTTGCTTGGCTTTAATGTCAGTCCCTCGCAGTCAAGTCTATCCAGAGCTTTTTTCGGTAATACATTCAAAGATGAGCCTGTGTCCACCAAGACATAGGCCAAAGTTGTGCCCCTACATTCCATAGAGAAATGCAATGCCTTATTATGCTTTCTCCCCCTCGGTGTTAGATCAGCATCCGAAAAACCTAGGCCATTATCCGCTGTCAAGCTGGCTACGCAGTCTTGGAATTGATCAGCAGACGTCTCTTGAGGTACATGGGCTGTTTTTAAGAACTTTACCAAGGCTTTTGCATGCGCCTCAGAACATAGTAGTAATGCCAACATGGAGATTTTAGAGGGAGTTTGCCCCAATTGTTCAACTACATCGTAGTCGCTCTTCTTTATAATTTTTAGGATCTCCTCCATTTCTTTCTTAGAAGTCTCAGGGATAGTCAATGACTGGGCCTTCGTCTGGACAGGCTTAACTAAAATACTTTTTCCTCGAGTTTCGGCAGTAGGAGTGTTGCTAGGAATGATAATAGGGGTTGTAACGACTTCATCAATAGGAGTACTTGCAAAGATGATTATGGGTATGGGAGCAACCTTTGGAGCAGCCATATGGATAATTACGGGTCCAGAAACTGCTTTTAGGGGAGCAATTTCTGGAGAAAAGATCTTACCACTTCGAGTAACTTTGCTAGTTCCGGCAATATTACTGACGGTGGAATCTTCTTTCTCGGAATTTATTTCTTCGGCGGCCGGCCAATCTTGCTTGATGCCATGGTAGTAGACGTCCCCTCTATAATTCCACGACACAGTTTTGTCCAACACATACGGGACTGGCCCAGACATTGTGATTATTAAAGGAGCTGCTTTCGGAACTGATGTAATTCTAACGAGTATTTTGGTGAAGACCCTGGAAGAATTGGCAGAAATGGTAATGATGGAAACATCTTCAAAAGGAACAGGTGGAACAAGAGTCTTTTCAAACAAAATTTCCTTATTATCTATCAGGCACTGGATGCCTGCATTCAACAAAGGACATCCAGTTGGCGAGGACAAGCAGAGATGGAAAACTTTATTACAGCCCAGGAACACACCGACTTTCAACAAGTTCATTTTAACAGTCGGAAGTGGGGTCATAAGTTCATTAACGGAAGTAACAAACAATCCTTCTTTAATGGCATTGGTATTATGGCTATGTTTGGGCGTAGGAGCAGAAATGACATTTGGATTTTCGGGCGCATCAAACTCAATTTCTTTTGCTTCAATGAGTTCTTGTATTTTATTCTTCAAGGCCCAATGGTTATTAGTATCGTGACCAGGACTTTCAGAGTGATATGTGCAACGGGCATTGGGGTGATAATGAGGAGATGTTGTATTGGGGTTTTTCGGAGCTTCTTTCAAGTTTACCAAATTGGATCTTAGTAGATGCGGTAATACTTGAGACAAAGTCATGTTAATTCTGGTGAATTGCCTGACTCGCCTTTCCACCCTTGGTTGATTACTTCTTTATTGATCAGATACATGCTTAGGAATCATAACGGCCCCCACTATTGGTCGGCGTTCGGCCCTATCTTAGTTTCTTTGCGGATATACGACAACCACCTCTTTCTTCCCGATGAAAGGCTTCCTTACAGCTGTAGAAGAAGATGTATCTTTATGAATCTTTCCACTTTTTATGCTGGCTTCTACCCTCTCTCCGGTCAATATTAGTTCAGTAAAGCCTACGAATGAACTTCCGATTAAATTATTGAAGAAGGGACCAAATAAGGTGCCTAAGAACATGTCTACCAATTCTCTCTCAGACGGAGGGGGTTGAACTCTTCCAGCAAATCTCTCCATTTTCGCACATAGTCCTTGAAACCTTCATTGGAAGCCATGGCTATACTCTGGAGTTGAGTACGGGTAGGCACCAAATCATCATTGTATTAATATTGCTTGTAGAAAGCTGCGGCAAGATCTTCCCAATTGTGAACGTTGGCTCTTTCTAGTTGGTAGAACCAGTCAAGTTGAGTTCCAGAAAGACAGTCTTGGAAGAAGTGCACCCACAAGTCTTTATCAGCGGTATGGGGTTGGATTTTCCTCACATATGACTGGAGATGCATTTTAGGGCATGACACTCCGTCATATTTGGAAAATGTAGGTACTTTGAATTTCAGAGGAATCACAATCCCCAACACTATTCCTAATTCCTCAAAGTCCAAGCCTGGCACCTTTTGGATTTCAATCGTGCTCAACCGCTCTTCGAGATGTCTATACTTGTCATCAGCAGGAGGGTACTGTTCGTCAGAGTAATCTTCCCCATCTTCCTCCTCTTCTGATTCTGACGGGATAATTGTTTCCTTGCCTTCCCCTCTCCTTAACCAGATGTTGTTGCAAAGTTCAAAGTCCTTCTTGTCTGCTCATGAAATCTTCTCCCCATGTTTAAGACTCCGGTTACCTTCTTTGTCTTCTTTTTCCTCTCTTCATCCAGCAAAGTCTTCAATTCTTCTTGCCCCTTGATAGGGTCATGAGCAACTATTGAAACTACGTATTCTGAGCTTGGAGATCTTTCACTGTTTGCTCGAGATTCATCTTACTGAAATAAACAGTAGAGAGATGAGGAGACTTGTTGCAAAAGACCTATTTATGTTATGATGAATGATATATGCATATGCAATGTTTTCAAGGAGTTCAAAGATTCAAATTTGTTTTAGACAAAAAGGAAACACACGTTATATTAATAAGATAAAGTTTGAGTACATCAATGCCCCTTGGACAAAATAATACAAAAACTCTAAGATAAAAAGGTAGTACACATCCTCTTTGGTGCAATGTAGGCATTCAGAGTCCGCTCCTCATGAAGTAGCCTGGTGAGTTCCAAAACCTTCTTCTCGCTTGCGTATAATTGGGCTTCGAAAGTATCTCGCTCTCCTTTGAGTTGTATCCAATACCTTTGTAGGTCTTCAAGAGATGTGGGTGTGTCAGGATGTAGGATAGTGTATGGAACATCTCCTTCCTTAACAGGCTCAATGATTATCGGAAGGATGGAGGGGTAAGGCATCATAAGACTCTGAGAACGAGTTTGTACCCATTTGAGGTAAGGCTCAAGAGGGATGAAATTCTTGTGCCCCAAAGTCTTGCTATCCGCCTTGTTTAGCATCCTCCAAGCTCGGATAAATCTCTGGCGAAGACCTTGATCGTTGTTGTCGTAGTCGAATACCAAACCTTGAATCAACATCTCATGCGGGCCATCCCTTTGGGCGTAACCAAACTGTCTTAAGTCCAAACAAGGGTTGTAGGTGATACCTCCCCTAATGCCAAGTAAAGGGACATTAGGGAATTTTCCATAATGGTCGACAATGATAGCATTCTCTTTGGATCGAGAGCACCAATGAATGTCTGAATGTTTGAGCATCATCAACCTTTGCGACCACCTTGAACCTTGCTCATTCTTTAATACAGATTGGGGAAGATGAGAAATAAACCATCTTGCCAAGAGAGGAGTGCAACATATAAGGACACCTCTTTTCCTCATTGTGCGAGTGTGAAAAGAGTGTAGGATATCCCCTAGTAATGTAGGCACCGGGTTGCGGGATATGAAGATTTTGACGGTGTTCACATCTATGAGTTGGTCAAGATTTGGAAACAAAACCATACCATAGATGAGGAGAGACACAATTTCCTCAAAGGCTTGCAAGTCAAAAGAATTCCAACAACTTTGGGCTTTATCAAACAGGAACTTTGCTAGGAAACCTTTGACACCACTCATTGTTTCCCAATGGGTTGTGACATCAGATGAGTGCAAGTGTAGAGCTTGAGAAATATCTTCTGGCTTTGGGTCTCTTTCCGTACCGCTGGAAGGTAGTTGATTGAGAATGGGAATCCTCAAGAGTTGGGAGAATTCTTCCAAAGTAGGCACAAGTTGATAGTCGGGGAATGTAAAGCAATGGTGTAAAGGATCAAAGAACTAAAAAAGCACCTTCATCATGTCCTCATTTGTGTTGGAGGTGACCAAGTTGAGTAGACGACCATGTCTCTCGGTGAATGGAGAGTTCTCAGGAATCCTTGAAGCTAGCTCCTTAAGTTGTGGAGGGATTCTCACAAGGTTAACTTGAATAGTTTTCCTGCGAAGTGAATCCATATCCTACAAAACAAGAACAAAGATGAATCCCAAAATCCTTGAAATGGTTAGTGGATGTATATGATGTTCATGATGTTATGTACATGTATGCATATACAAACAAAACAAGTTCTTAGTTCCGGCTTGCATGGAGTTTTATAGGTAAGTACCCTCTTGAAGTTTAGTTGGCTTAAACCTGTCCTAGTAATAATCGGGTTCTAAGGAGCTCAATATCACTGGATTGTTTCCTTGGTCATTGTTTCAGTTCAAGCCTCTTTAATGGCGATCGAAATATCCCAAGAAACCAAACCTCCATGAGTGTAGTATCGAGTATCTACCAACTTCAGACTGCACCAAAGCCGGTCATCTCACTACATCCTAAAGGCCAAGTTGGTCAAGTAAAGGTTCTAGAAGTTCATTAGTGCTTCATGACATCACTCAGCAGCCCCTTATTCTCTTTGATTAACTCAAAGGCTACCGGTACCCAAAAATATGTCGCACTAACATAGCTATTTCTTAGACCATGTCGGTATACCCCGCACAGTTTCCACAATGTATTGCTACTTACCTATAATGTATCCCAAATACGGGTAGAGGATTCAAACCCAAACAAAGAACCATAATGTAAAGCATACAAATCAAACAATGAAAGCAAGTAAATATGATCTAACCCTAAGGTAACCCCACTTTTAAAAATTTTCCCAGCAGAGTCGCCAGTTCTGTGATACGGTGGGAGAATTGACTTGAAAGTTTTGCGCTTTATCACAAATGTCGCGGTTAGCAAGAGTCGCCACCGACTTTTCTTTTATCCAAAAGGAAAGGTGAAAAAGCACAGGAAAGACCTTTGAGATTATTTCTTGAGTTCGGGGGGTAGATTATGAAAAGGGAAGGTATTAGCACCCTTTTCATCCATGGTTTTCCATGGGCTCTTAGTTACTTGCTAGATCACTTGCTTTTGTTTGAAATTATGCTTTGTGGTTTTTGAAAGTATTTTGTAAAGAGGCCATTGTTTAGGCAATCTTTGTAATGATTCTCGTTCGTAAGAATGTATACAAAGATGTTGATCTTTTGAAAATGTTTTCAATTTTGTAAGATGTTTTGAAATGTGTAGGTGTTTATTTTGAAAATAGCAAGGATATTTGTTTTAGAATGGAGCAAGTAAGTAGGAGCGACCTACCTACTCAAATGTCTTTCTTGTTCATTTTCTTTTCCTTTGATATTGTTGTCTTACCATTGGTTTGGTAAGCAACCCTATCTTTGGATGTAAACGGGACGGGCGTGGGTCATCGTATAGCCATGATTAGCTATGTTGCAAGGTATCTTAGCATTTTTTGAGGGACTAAGATCATTTTTGTAAGGCAACTTTGAATAGCGTCATCGAGGGACTATGATCTTATATTTGTTTGTTTTTGCTAAGACACCTTACATGCGTAATATGGCCATTTTGTATAAGGAAACCAAGTGGGGTAACCCTAGGGATGCTTGTGTGCAAGTGTGTCATTTTCATGCTTGATTTTGTCTTGAATTAGGGTTTTCTATTTGATTGGTTTTATCTTGCCATACAAACCCTAATTACTAGGATGTTATGTAAAAGCGATAAATTGCGAAATTTAAAGTTACTACGCTATTACAATATTTGTGGGAGGGGGTATACAATTTATGAATGGGGATTGTAATAATATAAACCTAATTAATCTATTACAACCAAATTGAATATATACAAATAATTGGAATAAATAGTATACAAGATGAATTAAATATGCAAAGATATGTAAATGCAAAGAAGATTTTTGTTTGATTTTTTTTATATGAAAAAGCTTTAACCTAAAACCTAATTAGAAAATAAGTAAATCAAGATTAACTTAAATTAATTAAGGAAAGGAATTATTTAAGAAAATATTTTTGAATAAACCCTAATTCTATTTGATTAAAAGAAAATAAGTTTCTTTATGAAAAAATATTTTTTTTGTCTTGAAAATAATATATGGCATTATGAGACATTTTTGGTCTTTTTTATACTAAAATAATATATTTAATGGGTGTGAAGAAAAAAAAAATTTAACCTAGTTCTAATTTAATTTACAAGTTTATTTAATAAAAATAGATAAAAATATTTTATATGAGAAAAAATAAAATAAAACAAGCCAAAATATAAATCTATCATTTTTTTTATATTTTTATGATTTTTAATATTAAGAAAAATATATTTAAGAAAATAAAATGAAAATAAAATAAATAAATAAAATTATATTGGGCCAGGGGTATCATAAGTAAACAAGATGCAAAATGTTAGCAAAAAAGCAAAAAGCCCAAGAATTGGAGGCCCAGCGCTGCAAGAGACAAAAAAAGAGTGAAAAAAATGTGACAAATGCAAAAGGCAGCGCGCTGAGGCTCGAACCCGTGACCTCTAGCATTTACGCATGCTGCCTTACCACTGGGGTGGCTGGACATCCATTTATATAAACAAAAGCACAAATATATATTAAAAAACACCTCCTGAAGGTAACTTCGTCTTCAACCTTGAGCCATGGCCGGACCACCTGTATCTTCTTCATTTCTCCATAAAAATGGAAAGTTCAAACATGAAAGTTATGGTGTTTCTTCCCACGAGTTCAACCATATAATTTATGTAAACTAAAAGTCAAAGATAAGATCTAATTCTACTAGCACTAATTTGAAACCTAATTTTTGCAGAAACTTCAAATCCAAAATTCTCTATACACAGTTAATATAAATGAAAACTATGAACATGGTTAGCTTTAGAGCAAGGATATCTACATTTTGCTTTCACAAATCAGGACTAAATGATGCTTGTATGAAGAGATAGAAGTTTGAGTTTTTACCTCTTGCAGCTAGGATCATGAATGGAGTTTGAGCAAGTTTTGAGAAGGCCCAAGGATCTGTTTAGCTTGACTGGACCTCCTTGAGTGTATTCCAATCCTTACTTTGTACTGAAAGTCCCTAAATCTCTCTACTCAAGTCAACCTGCAAGCTTGATATTTGAAAATGGTGGATGGTGGAGGAGGAGCTACAGTCTTGAAACAGAGGTCTGGATCACTTAGATATGATGTATATTAAGTGTTTGGGTGGTTAAAATTCAATTCGCACGAGTGGATTTGTAGATGGCTATGTAAGGTTCAAAACTGTCAAGCTATGACAGATTCTGAGTTACAAAGTGTTTGGGAGTGTTTTGGAGTCTTAGCCTTTGTCCGTTATGTTGTAATACACTTGTGTATATGTATGGAAAAGGTTAGAGATCAACTCCACTTAAGGTTTCTGAGTTATAGCCTTTTGGCTCTATAACTTGCTTTTGAAGAAAAGTGAGGAGACAAGTCTCTAAGTGTTGTACAAGCATGATCTGAGTTGGTAGAGGTCTTAGACAAGTTGCTTTTGGTTTTGACTTTGCTTGTGTGCAGAGAAAACAATTGAGAGGCTCAAGAAGTTGACAAAGGCAAAAGTAATGCTTTTTATCAAAATGGAAATGGCAACTTTGTTCCATAAATGGAATTGTAACTTGGATATGAAGTAGAGAAAAACACAAGAAGGGGGGGGGGGGTTGAATTGTAAAACTGAAAATCAATGCAATGAACAAGATATTTTTATCCTGGTTCGTTTGATCTCAAACTACTCCAGTCCACCCGTCAAGGTGATTTCGCCTCTCTCCAACGAGGTCTTAATCCACTATATTCAACTAAATATTACAGACTACTTTAGCGACTGCTAAAGCCTTCTTGATGCAAACCACAACCCGGTTTGTCAAGGAAACACTTTCTTACAAAGAAGATAAATCTAAGTGTGTGATTGTTTTCTACAAAATTGTATCACAATTGTGATGTATACACAACTTAAAGCTTAGAAACTAGATTGCTAAACAATGATTGAATAAGAGAATGTGTAGTGTTTAGCAAACTGAGAGAAGGAAGATTATGATCAGCTTTTAGGCGTGTAAAGATTTGGAGAGCATTATCCAATTCAATCTTCAAAGTCTTGTTTATATAGCACTGAGATGTTGAACGTTGGAGCAATATTCTTGATTCAATGCTAATAACAAACTTTCCTTATCGAGCAGATCTTGTCTGGAATGAGGCCGTTGGTATTAATTTGCTTTTAATGCACAGTACCGTTGCTTACTTAATGCAAGTTCTGGCTTGGCTCATTCTGACTCTGCTTGGCTGCTGATGAACTGTTGTGTTTCTTTATCAGAGGTTGAGCGCAGTTCTGTTCATCAGGCTTCAGCATATACGTGAGTTAATCTTCTGATTCTGACATTCTGATATGGCAACTTTTGATGCTGATGTCAGGAACCAAATTTATGATGCTGATTAGGTGTGATCTTGCTTATACCAATCAGAGTATCTGCAACTCAGGACGTAATAATTTAGGCAGCAGATAGTTCATACATGAATCATATAAATAATATATCTTTTCACTTTGTTATCATCAAAACTTAAACATAGGGTAGTAGATTCAAACTTTGTTCTAACAATCTCCCCCTTTTTGATGATGACAAAAACTAGATATTTTTTAAATGAAAATAACGTGAAAAGGTATTAGAGAGATGCATCAGAGTAAGAGGTTATCAAAGATAAGGGATAAAGAGATATCAGAGTTAAGAGATACTCCCCCTGAGTTTATTACTTCCCTTTTTGATTACAAGTGTTCTTCAGGATCAGATCTTTTTGCCTTTCTTTGAACATCAGAGTATCAGAGTCTTTGACTATCGGAAGCTTTAGATCAGCATATCAGAGCAGAGCTTCAGATCAGCGTATCAGAGCTTTTCTTGTCAGAGCTTTGCTTTGGATCAGAGTATCAGAGCGGATCAGAGCTTCAGAGCTTTTAGTCTTCAGAGTGTCCAGGAGCTTCCTTGTACCTGTAGTCTTTAAGCAAAACAGAAAAAAACATTTTCAAGTATAATAGAGTTAGAATGTTCGAGAATTTCTGTCTTAGTTAACCGTTATTGTTTAAAATATCATTCTTGTTCTCCCCCTTTTTGTCAGCAATCAAAAAGTGTAGGTGATGTGCTAAAACAATTAAGATCAGAAAAACTTGTCATATTAAAAGGTTCAGAATCAAACAAAACATATTCAAACAGTACATCAGAAAATCAAAGAAAACATGAAAAAAAAAACTAAGGTTGAGGAGGAAAGCGTGTGAACAGGTTCTCCAGCATGACTTTGATCTGATCAGCAGTCTCATTCTGCTTGTGCACCATGCTGACAACAGTGTCAATCTTGCTATCCTGCACATCCATTCTTTCTTTCATCTTCTGGTCGTTTTCATCCATCCTCTGCCGCAGACGCGTGTCATTCAGCTTCAGCTCTTCCAGAGTCTGCCTGTCCAAGGCAGTTTGAGAAACATCAGAAGCAGGAAGCTTCTGAGAGCTTTCTGCAACATCTTCTGCTTGACTTGCTTCAGCTTGAATGGTCTTGTTTTCTTCTGGTTGCACCTTTGAAGCTAGCTGTTTCTCAGACCAAGGTTCACTATCCAGAGGGAGCACAACTTCCTGAGGCAGCTGACTTTCAACTTCCTTCAGCAGCTTGCTAAAGTTCTGTTGTGCCTGCTCATAGTTGATATCCTACAACTTGAGGGCTTCAGCATGTACCCAAAGTCTGAATTGTGACCAGAGCTGGTCAGAGGCAGCTGGGTCAATCATTCCAGGACAGACTTGCTTCAAAGAGGCAATCCATTGCTGCAAACCTGTTTCAAAATTCATAATACCAGAGCCAACATCTGGTTGTTTTGGTTTTGGGATGGCTATTTTATGTTTCATATCAGCAAGACGGTCAAGACTGGTTAAGTCTATGAAGGTCCTGCTGGGGTTTTCGGTGGTTTGCTTGGCAGCTGTTTGTTTTGGAGATGGAGTGGGAGAATCAGAAATTATGATTGGACTGTTTGGTGTTTTGGGAGTATTGGGTGGTGTAGATTCTGGTGAGGATGGCAACTGGGCCATGGTGACTGTTGTTCCACATGGCAGCTGGATTGCCAGAGGTTGTGGTTCAGATGATTGAGGTGAATGAGGTTCAGAGTGATGAAACTCAGGTTGAGGTGATGGTGGATGAATTTCTGGTTGAGGAGAGGGAGACGGAATTGCTGGTTGAGGAGAAGTTGTTGGAATTTCTGGTTGTTCAGGGATAAGGGGTTCTTCTGGAATTGATGAGAGAGGTTGTTGTTGTTCTGGTTCTTCAGCAGATTGCTGTTGTTCTGGTTGTGGAGGAGGGACAATTTGTGGTTCAGAGTTTGGATTGGCGGAGTGATCAGAAGTGTGTTGATCAATGTCAGACAACACTTTGTCAATTGCTGATGTTGTTGAGATTGTTGGTTTGGGATGTTTGGTTCTGGGTCTTCTGAGTTTTAATGCCTCAGAAGGGTCATCTTCTGGTTCAGTTTCATCTATTGTTGGGATGGGGTTTGAGATTCTATGAGAGGTTGGAGGTGGAATAGATGCTGGAAAAGTAGAAGAATTTAAAACAGAAGCAGCAGATAAATTACCTCTTTTCTTGGGTGTCTGCTGGGATGATCCTTCTGAAGGTGCCTTTCTCTTCTTCGTCTTCTTCAGAGTCACTTCTGGTTGAGGTTGATGCAGATCTTTGATAATCAGATTTGGATCTGTACCATCTGCCTTGCACGCGTCTAGGTATTTGAGAACCACCTCTGGTTTAGATTCTATCTCAGAAAATAAAGGAAAGTCACTCAGTGGAACTCTTCTGCTGGTGATATCAGCAATAGGAGTAGCTCTGGGTTCCTTTTTGATATTCTCTATCAACTTCATTTTCTTCAAGTTCTTCGCGTTCAGAGGCTTCCCAACTGTTGGTTCAATGGTGCTTAACTCTTGAGCTTCTATCAGATGCTCTATCAGCCTATTCTCTGTCAGAATATCTGATATCAACCTTCCAAAGGGTATCCAATCCCTCTTTGTTCTTTCTTCTTCCCTGGTTTCCTTCACACTTGTTCTGAGGTGGTTGAACAGAAGATGAGCCAAGTTGATTTTTACCTTCTGATCGATAAAGTAGATCAGAAACTGCTGATCCACATTTATGTAATCAGGTGAACTAGTTGGCTTCCTATGGTTGAAGCACCCCAGAATTATCTTCGCCCAAACTCTGTGATGATCCTTCAGATCTTTGATCTTGCTGCTGGGCACCCCATGGGTGAAAATCCTTTCAGCTATCACGCCCACGTCAGCACATCTCTCAGCCATATCAATACAGCAGACGCCACCGCCACTGTAACCGATTAGCCTTGCTATGTGATCCTCAGTGATCACAATCTTCTTCCCCATAACGAAGGAGGTGACTAGATGCGTTGAAGCCTTCGCATGAATCCAGAATTCCTTGACTAACATAGGGAATGTTGGTCCAACCAACCTGTCAAAATACCTTTCCTATTTCTGTGCCCTAACTTCTTCTGTTAGGTCAAAACCGTTCTCCTTCAAGCTTCCAAAATCAATGATCAATTCAGATAACACTTCAAGATTCTTCACAGGAGTGAGGAGTGTTCTGAATGGCACTTGATACTGTTCAGATGATTCTTTCTTCTGAGGACCTGCAGAAGCACAGACATGTGTCTCAATGCACCCAATCAGCGTTTTGCCTTCTCAGAAGCGTGCACGCGTTCTGCTTCAGAGATTTGCTGATGATTGGATGACACTTGTTTGATGTAGTGATCAGCACGTCTGTCTTTGAGCTTAGACTCTCAGATCTTTAGACTTGCATCTGATACAATCTGCATGTTCTATCTTTTCTCAAAAATCTGGAAGTCTTCAAGCTGACTTTTCATCCAGAGCATTTGTGTGCTACATTCTGCTGCTGCTATGTACTCAGCTTCTGCTGTTGATAGCGCAATTGTTGATTGCCTTTTGCTGGACCAAGAGATCAGATTTTCTCCCAGAAACTGGCAGCTTCCAGAAGTACTTTTACGCTCCACTCTGTCTCCAGCAAAATCAGCATCGCAGTAGCCTACTAAGCTGTAATCACTAGATTTTCTATAAAACAAACCCAGATTAGTAGTACCTTTCAGATACTTGAAAATTCCCTTAACAGCTGTTAAGTGAGATTCTCTAGGATCTGATTGGAATCTAGCACAGATACAGACACTAAATAATATGTCAGGTCTTGAAGCAGTCAGATAGAGGAGAGAACCAATCATACCTCTGTAGACTTTCTGTTCTACATTTTTGCTTACCTCTTCTCTTTCCAGAATGCACGTGGGATGCATTGGAATCTTTGATGGCTTACATTCTGAGAGGTCAAATTTCTTCAGAAGATCTCTGATGTATTTGCTCTGATGAATGTAAGTTCCCTCTGGAGTTTGATTGACCTGAATTCCTAGAAAGAATTTTAGTTCCCCCATGAGGCTCATCTCAAATTCTGCCTGCATACACTTAGCAAATTTTCTTCCAAGAGAAGGATTAGTAGAACCAAAAATAATATCATCAACATAAATTTGACAGACTAAGATGTCATTCTTAACTGATTTACAGAATAGAGTAGTGTCCACTTTCCCTCTGGTGAATTCATTTTCTAATAGAAAGTTACTTAGCCTTTCATACCAAGCTCTGGGAGCTTGTTTCAGACCATATAGTGACTTCTTTAGTTTGAAAACATGTTCTGGATGTTTTGTATTTTCAAAACCAGGGGGTTGGTGTACATAAACTTCTTCTTCTATATAACCATTTAAGAATGCACTTTTGACATCCATCTGATATAGAGTGATGCCTCTATTAACAGCAAATGAAATTAAAAGTCTGATAGATTCTAACCTGGCGACTGGGGCAAAGGTTTCTGTATAGTCTATCCCCTCTTGCTGACTATAACCTTGTGCAACCAGTCGTGCCTTGTTTCTGATGACTTCACCTTGTTCATTTAGCTTGTTTCTGAACACCCATCTTGTTCCAATGACGTTGAATCCTTTTGGTCTGGGAACGAGATCCCATACGTCGTTTCTGGTGAATTGATTCAGCTCTTCTTGCATTGCCAGAATCCAGTCATTATCCAGAAGTGCTTCATCAATAGAAGAAGGTTCAATCAAAGACACAAGTCCCATGAGAGTTTCTTCAGAGTTTCTGAAGCTTGCTCTTGTTCTGATTGGATCTTCCTTTCTTCCTAAGATAGTCTCTTCTGGGTGATCCAAGCTGCTTCTGGGTAATCTCTTCTGAGGTTGATCAGCAGCTGTTGTAGGATTGCTAGCAGTGCTCCTTTCAGACGTTGAAGGAGTGTCTGTGTTGAGAGCTTCTGATGACTTGTCTTCAGAACCTGTAAATTCAATTTCCATACCTGCAAAAACTTCATTCTGCTTTGACTTTTCAGAGTCAAGCTTATCATCAAAACGAACACTGATTGATTCTTCCACAATCTGTGTTTCTGTATTGTATACTCTGTACCCTCTTGAGCGTTCAGAGTATCCTAACATGATACACTTCTGTGCTTTAGAGTCAAACTTGTTCAAATAATTCTTTGTATTTAATATAAAGCAAGTACATCCAAATGGATGAAAATATGAAATGTTGGGCTTTCTGTTCTTCCACAATTCATATGGAGTCTTTTCCAGAATAGGTCTTATTGAGATTCTATTCTGAATGTAGCATGCTGTGTTTATTGCCTCTGCCCAGAAGGTCTTAGCAACGTTTGTCTCATTGGTCATGGTTCTGGCCATTTCTTGCAATGTTCTGTTCTTTCGTTCTACAACTCCATTTTGTTGGGGAGTTCTAGGACAAGAGAAATCATGCAGAATGCCTCTGTCATTAAAGAATGACTCAAAATCTTTGTTTTCAAATTCTCCACCATGATCACTTCTGACTTTAACGATTCTAAGATCCTTTTCATTCTGAACTTGGTTACAGAAGGTAACAAACAGAGTGTGACTCGTCCTTGTGTCTTAAGAACTTTACCCATGTCCATCTGCTATAGTCATCTACGATTACTAACCCATACTTCTTGCCACTGACTGAAGCAGTTTTAACTGGTCCAAATAAGTCAATGTGCAGAAGTTCTAATGGCTTAGAGGTAGAAACAACATTTTTGGATTTAAAAGAAGGTTTTGCAAACTTGCCTTTCTGACATGCTTCACACAAAGCATCTGAATTGAACTTCAAATTAGGAAGTCCTCTGACCAGATTGAGTTTGTTAATCTGAGATATTCTTCTCATACTAACATGCCCCAATCTTCTGTGCCAGATCCACTGCTCGTTGTTAACAGACAGAAGGCATTTTACATTCTGACTCTTTAGTTCAGAAAGTTTGATTTTGTAAATGTTGTTTTTCCTCTTACCATTAAATAGGATAGTCCTATCTTTCTGACTAACAGCTTTACATGATTTTTGATTAAAGATTATATCATAACCGTTATCACTTAATTGACTTATGGATAACAGATTATGCATCAATCCATCTACTAGCAGAACATTATTAATAGAGGGAAGATTTCCATTACCTACAGTTCCAGAGCCAATTATCTTTCCCCTCTGATTGCCTCCAAAACCAACATGGCCTCCAGGCTTTGGAACATATGCCTTCTTCCCGTCATGTGTCGCGAGCAGCCAGAGTCCAGGTACCATGACTGGTGTTTCTGACTTGCTGTTAAAGATATCTGCAACATGTATTATTTTATCCTTAGGTACCCAGATTTTCTTGGGTCCTGATTTGTTAGTTTTACCAAAACTCTGGTTGAACTTTGGTTTCACAGAGTGCTTACTGCTAGTGTATTTAATATCATGTGTGTGACCATACACAAAATGTGAATTCAGAGGAGTGTGTTTAATGGTTAAGTCCATGACATTCTTTGGTGTAGGAACCTTACCTTGGTATCCTATTCCTTTCCTGCCGTTTCTGCTAACTCCATAGATCATTGAAGCCATTTTGCTTCTATCTATGCTTTTAGCGAGGAACTTCTGGAAACTGTGATCATACTCCTTGATGATCTCATCAGCGTTTCTGGGAGTTTCAGAAATTGGTTCCTTCTGAGAGTTTTGTAAAGTGTTTTCTAATTTTGAAATCTTATTTCTCAGCTCAGAATTCTCCAATTTGAGACTCTCAGTCTTATTATAGTCAGATTCAAGATTCCTTTTCAGGTCTCTGAATTTAACTCTAATTTACTGATACCGTTCCAGAATCTCATTAAGGCTTTCAGCAAGTTCAGCCTTGGTAAAGTTAACAGCAAAGTTAGGAAATACCTCTTCAGTATCTAATTCTGAGTCTGATTCAGAAGCTTCACTATCTTCTGAGATGTTAGCCATGAGAGCTATGTTTGCCCTCTCATCATCTGATTCTGAGTCAGCTTCAGACGAGTCAGAGTCATCCCATGTAGCCATGAGACTTTTCTTCTTCTCTCTTCCAAACTTCTTTTTGGGCTTTTCCCTCTGAAGCTTTGGGCAGTCACTCTTATAGTGTCCTTGCTCATTGCACTCATAGCAGATGATGTCCTTGGTGTTTGGCTTTTTGCTACTAGAGGAGCCTTCAGATCTTCTGTATCCAGAGGAAGAATCTGTCCTTCTGTATCTGGAAGAAGACTCGTTCTGATCAGATCTTTTGGGATTCCTGAACTTCCTTTGTCTTTGCTTCCACAGTTGATTTACTCTTCTAGAGAGGAGGGAGAGTTTGTCTTCTTCTGATGAGGATCCATCAGATGTTTCTTCAACTGCCTGCAAAACTTTAGACTCAAATTTTTTGTTAGATTTTAATGCTAAAGGCTTACCTTGATTCTGAGGCTCGTCAGCTTCTAGCTCTATCTCATGACTTCTGAGGGAGCTGATAAGTTCCTCCAGAGTGATTTTGTTGAGATCTTTAGCTAGCTTCAGAGCTGTAACCATTGGTCTCCACTGCTTGGGTAAACTTCTGATGATTTTCTTGAAATGGTCAGCAGTAGAGTATCCTTTGTCCAGAACCTTGAGACCAGCTACCAGAATCTGGAATCTTGAGAACATTGTTTCAATGGATTCAGATTCTTCCATTTTAAACGCCTCATACTTCTGAATGAGCGCCAGAGCTTTAGTTTCTTTGACCTGAACGTTGCCCTCATGCGTCATTCTGAGTGAGTCAAAAATGTTCTTTGCTGTGTCTCTGTTGGAGATCTTTTCATATTCAGTATAGGAGATGGCGCTGAGGAGGATGGTTCTGGCCTTGTGGTGATTCTTGAAGTCACGCTTTTGTTGGTCAGACATTGTTTTTCTATCAATCTTCTGACCGCTTGCATTCACAGGGTGCGTGTATCCATCTGTCACCATATCCCACAGATCAGCATCATGTGCCAGAAAGAAGCTTTCAATTCTGTCTTTCCAGTAATCAAAGTTTTCTCCATCAAAGACTGGAGGTTTGCCGCTGAATCTGTCTCTGTCCTCATTGTTGTCATTGCTGGTGTGAGAGTAGTTTCCTGCCATTGTGTTTTTCTGACGCTGGATCTTGTACTGACACGGTTAAGTGTTTTAGCTCAGAACCAGGCGCTCTGATGCCAATTGAAGTAGAGAAAAACACAAGAAGGGGGGGTTGAATTGTAAAACTGAAAATTAATGCAATGAACAAGATATTTTTATCCTGGTTCGTTTGATCTCAAACTACTCCAGTCCACCCGTCAATGTGATTTCGCCTCTCTCCAACGAGGTCTTAATCCACTATATTCAACTGAATATTACAGACTGCTTTAACGACTTCTAAAGCCTTCTTGATGCAAACCACAACCCGGTTTGTCAAGGAAACACTTTCTTACAAAGAAGATAAATCTAAGTGTGTGATTGTTTTCTACAAAACTGTATCACAACTGTGATGTATACACAACTTAAAGCTTAGAAACTAGATTGCTAAACAATGATTGAATAAGAGAATGTGTAGTGTTTAGAAAACTGAGAGAAGGAAGATTATGATCAGCTTTTAGGCGTGTAAAGATTTGGAGAGCATTAGCCAATTCAATCTTCAAAGTCTTGTTTATATAGCACTGAGATGTTGAACGTTGGAGCAATATTCTTGATTCAATGCTAATAACAAACTTTCCTTATCGAGCAGATCTTGTCTGGAATGAGGCCGTTGGTATTAATTTGCTTTCAATGCACAGTACCGTTGCTTACTTAATGCAAGTTCTGGCTTGGCTCATTCTGACTCTACTTGGCTGCTGATGAACTGTTGTGTTTCTTTATCAGAGGTTGAGCGCAGTTCTGTTCATCAGGCTTCAGCATATACGTGAGTTAATCTTCTGATTCTGACATTCTGATATGGCAACTTCTGATGCTGATGTCAGGAACCAAATTTCTGATGCTGATTAGGTGTGATCTTGCTTATACCAATCAGAGTATCTGCAACTCAGAACGTAATAATTTAGGCAGCAGATAGTTCATACATGAATCATATAAATAATATATCTTTTCACTTTGTTATCATCAAAACTTAAACATAGGGTAGTAGATTCAAACTTTGTTCTAACAGGATAAAGGATCAAATGTTTGGATTAAAGCTCTAGAATATGTGTAAACATTTAATTATTGAGTGAGAAACAAGTTTGAGGCCTGCAAAGCAAATATTATGCAGCCTAGGCTTGGATTTGAATTTTTGTTCATCATGAAATGGCTTGAAATCAAAGTGATAAGTCACCAACTTCATCTCTTCGATTCTCCCTACTCAAGAATGATCTCAAGGAGTTCTTGGATATTTTGGAAAGCTTGCAATGTTCTATATAACTCATCTTTGAATTGATTTTGAAAATTCCCTTTAGAACTATGTGAAAAATTGACATGAAGTTAGGTCAAAAATCTGCCTAACTAGGGCAAAATTTCACTAAGTTATTTTAGTTCATGAGTATGTATTCACAAAATTATATCTTGAGATCCAAGAATTTTTAGGAGAAATTGTGTGAAGAAAATTTGTATATTTCATGGAGATCTACAACTTTCATGTTGGATGTTTCCTTTGAATCATCTTGCATCATGGTGAAAATTTGGCTCAAAGTTGAGAAAAAATAAGAAATTTTCTACACTTAGAAAAATTTCTAAGTTAAGAAATTTCAACTTTTCAACACAAAATCTTAAACCCTTGATTTCTTGATGAACAAGTTTCACATTTTGACATGTTTTGATGTATTATGATCTTTGGCACTTGACTTTGACCAAAAAGTCAAAGTTTGACTTTTCAATATACAGTTGACTTTTGATCAGTTGACTGAAAAATTCATCTATCAATCCAATGGATTTGTAATATTTTGAATCATGTTATTAGGTCAAAATGATGTAATTGAACTCTTGAAATCATGCTTCAAACCAATTGATCATTTGCTAGGTCAAAAATCTGAAATTGTCCCTTCCCAGTCAAAACCCTAATTTTGACCATTTTGCCCTTTTGATGATTTGATCAAATATCTTGAGGAATTATGGTCCAAACTTTATCAAATGATACATATGAGTCTAAGATGTTTATGTGGATAAAAAATTATGAAGTTTGACTATAAATTGGACATGGTTGACTTTTCCCCCAATACAATTGTTTTTTAGGTCAACTGTTCAATGGATTGATAAAAAGTGTGATTCAAGGCTTGAAACTTGACATGAGTAATCTTAGGGGTCCATGATGATCCTTGAAAGTCATATGAAGCATTGATAGTCCAAAAATCCTTGTGAAAACTCAAACCCTAATTTTGGTCATCAATGCATGAGGAGGTGTCTTGAGCTGGCCAAACCCTAATGCAGTCTTGAACCCAATGAGATCTTGTGAGGAAATTTTTGATAAATGAGAGGGAAAATTTTGGGGTACAACACCAAGGAATGCTCCAAATTCATCAAAACCCAAAAGTTGCTAAATTAGGATTTCTCAGGAAAAGTTAACCAAACTTTGACCAAGCATAACTTCTTCATACTTTATCAGAAATTTTCCATCCAAGGCTCATTTTGAAGAGGATGTGATTCCCTACAATTCATCTTTAGCCCATAAGTTCAAAATATGCACTCATCAAAATATATGAATTTCTACATTATAGGTCCTTTTGAAAAGTCAACAAAAACACCTTTTGGGTCAAAGCTTCTTACATGAACATGGAAGACCCAATTGAAATGAAACCAAAAGGGTTGGTTAGGGGACACACTAATCTTTCTAAAAAATCCAAGAACACCCTCCTAGGGTCAAAATTGAGAGAGATATGCATTGTCAAAGTTGGCAATTTTTGGAAATTTGTCAAAAGTCAACATTGATCAAATTTGCATTTTTTTCCAAAGGGGCCCATGTTTTCTTATTTGAAACATGTTTCTAATAGGACCCACGACCCCTGAGCTTTTCCACCTATTATTCTATTACTTTTATTATTTATTTTGATTTTATTTCATTTAAATCAAAACAAATCAATATAAAATTGTAAAATAATGAAATAAAATCAAATCCTTGATTTTTTATGCACATTTTGAGTCCATGTACAACTAACATGCCAGCCAATTCGTGCAAAGTGGATTTGGATTGAAAAAGATTGGATTGAAGCTTGTTTTAGAAATATATCATACAAGAGCAAATCAAATCCAATTTCATTATTTCTCAAGATTCATGCCAATTTTATTGACCTAATTCAGTCTACTATAAGTGCATAACAATTGCAGATCAAAGGCACAAGGGTTGCAGCCGCGAAAAGGCCAAAAGCAAAATAAAAAATCTTAACAAAATGTGAGGTTCAGTTTTCAGTCTAGAGGACCTTTCAGAGCAATTCAAGGCCAACCATCACATCCTGGGCGTGCACTGAATCCATCCCAACCATTTGCAAGGTTTGAAACGCCCAAAATTCGTCTCTACACCTCACATGGTTTGCAAGGTTTTTCAAATTCGATTATTATAATTTATGCATCATTATCACCTTTAACTGTTATATTTGTGATCATTATCATGTTTTCAAGCTGACCGCATGGTTTAATTGCATTTTTGAGGCCTTTACACGCACCTGCCATTGTTAGGGTTTCTACATGAGTTTTAGGGTCTTTGTATACAGGTAAAATTAGACTTCCAACAAGATACCATGATGACCGTGACATCATAACCAATGGAACCCTGGTATCCAATTTCATTTATATTGTGTTTGGTGAGTTTTTGAATTGCGCAGGGATATAGCAACGAAAAGTGTCTGTAGGTAAAGGTCATCACCTAATATGACAGTTCCAGGGAGAAGATAATATGTGGAAGCCCACCATTGGTTCATTTGAATCTTGCACGCCTTTCTGAGTCTATTACTTTGTTTTATTTATTACGTTTTATTTTCATTATATAAACAAGTTAACAAGTTAGCGCAACTGGAAACGTATCGTTGGTGGTGAGTATAAGGACATGGGTTCGATCCCAGGTCCCAACGATTTCTTTATTTTATTTTTTTCTTCACAAATCAGGTATATTACGCTCTCAACCATCCATCATGCACTAGCAATCCCTGGCCAGTGGATCTAGGATCAATCCAGATCCAACGCCTGCAGTGAAGGAGTATGATACACCTTCAGGTCAACGCTACACCTAATCCAGCATGGTTGACTTGGACTCAGCTTAATGGGCCAAGAATTTTAGCTTCACACCCCCTTCAGCAATTCATCACAGATCCATTTGGTTATTTTTTCTATTACCTTTTTTTTAATTTCTTTTCTCTAGTTATTTTCCTTTTTCTTTTAATTAATACAAAAATTATTTTTTATTAAATTAACAAATCAAAATCACAAAAATACTTTTTAATAAATATTTTTAATTAATTATTTTAATTAATTTAGGGTAATTTAATCTTCTTTTTGTAATTAAAAATAATTAGAATTAGGATTTTAGTTGTACATAATTTAATTAATTTTCTTTAAAAATACATCAAAAATCATTTTTCTCATAAATATCTATTTCTTTAATTAATTAATTTAATTAGAAAATTAGGTTAATTTAATTTCTTTCATAATTTAAAAACAATTAGAAATTAGGTTTAATTGATTTGTAATTTAAATGTTTTCTCAAATAAAAATCCACTAAAACACTTTTTTCTCTCAATTAGGGTTTTAGGTTATTTCAATCATCCTCACATTTAATTTTCCGCACGCTTGTAGGGTTTTAGGTTATTTCAATCGTCCTCACATTTAATTTGCCGCACGCTTGTTAATTATTTGTCCATTATTTTGTAACTGCTAAGGGTTTGTAATAGTTGACCTAGGGCTTTTATTTACTGTTTACTCCCCGATTTTTGGTTATGTAATTAACCCCCCTCCCCGAAGCCTTGTAATAGCTAGGTTTTATTTTCTCGCACTTTAAATTCCCGTAATCTTTAACTGTCTAGATGCATGGCTAATAGGATTGTATGAAAAGAATGCTTGAAATTTAAAACGGTAGATCACCTAATGTGCAAAGACTGAATAACTGAAAAAGTTCACATGCACATGTTCACTTCTAGGGTTTGCCTCACTCTGGTTGCCTTCGGTAAACAGTCATTAAGCATAGTAAATTTTAGTGGTCGCCCTCCTTTCTAAAAGATCAAATGTCCCATTCGAATGTTGCCTCAGAAATGTTGCCTCGAAAAGATCTTAAGACTCTAGGGTTACAACTAAAGTTTTCTAACTTTTGCTTTAGTGATTGTATTTGTACCTTACAACTCCAACAACTGTGCTATCTACTCCTTAATAGTGGGATAGCACTGTCTAAAGGAAATAGAATGAACAATCCTTTTTTCGAGTAGGTATAATCTTAAGTACTTGCTCAATAAAAAACCTTTCAAAACAAATTTTCAAAACAACTTCGTCACATCCTTGAGGACTGATACAAGGGTTATCACGAAGTAAAACATTTTCAAAACAAACACACATAAGCAATTTGAAAAATGATCAAGTACCTAAGAGCCCATGGAAAACCATGGATAGAAAGGGTGCTAACACCTTCCCTTTCTATAATCTACCCCCGTACTCAGTTATCTCGAAAAAGGTCTTTTCTGTTCTTTTTCCTTTTCCATGATTGGATGAAATAAAAGTCGGTGGCGACTCTTGCTTACCGCGACATTTTGCAAATACAAACGCAAAACCAGTATTAACAGTCGGTTCTGCCACCGTATCACAGAACTGACGACTCTGTTGGGGATAAAATATAAAGTGGGGTAAACCTTAGGATCTAGGTCATATTTAATTGCTTTCTCTTGATTGTCTTGCTGGCTTTATATTTATGGGAACTGTTTGGGTTATTTGATCCTACACCCGGATCGGGGAAACACCTCTTTGGTAAGTAGCAATAAACTGTGAGGGAACTATACTGGGGTATACCGGCACGGTTGAAGCAGTAGCTACGTTGATGTGGCACTTTGGTTGGTATCGGTAACCCTTGAGTCAATCAGGGAGAGTACGGGGCCGCCACGTGGTGTCATGAAGCATCAACTGACCTTAGAAACTTTAATTTCACAACTTGGCCAGAAGGACGTAGCGATATGGCCGACTTTGGTGTATTCCTAAGGTCGACAGATACTCGATGCTACACTCATTGAGGTATGACTCTTGAGCTTTGTTTTGTTGCGAGTCAATCTCCTATTGAACGAAGCTGGAAGAAAGATCAGTGATATTGAGATCCCTTTTAGAACCCGGTTACTATTTATAGGACAGGTTGAACCAATCCAACTTCAAGAGGGTATGACCTTAAAACTCATACAAGCCTTAAACCTAAGGACTTGGTCTGACTTGTTTGTTGTTTGCTATACCTGTGATTTTCTAACCTAATCATGACATCATAAGCATGGCATATCATGGCTAAACATTTCAAGGATTACCTAGGGCTCATTTTTGCTCTGTTTTATAGGACATGGCATCTGTCCGTAGGAACACTATACATATCAACCTTGTGAAAGTGTCTCTCCAACTAAAGGATCTGGCATTAAGGGTTCTCGAAGGTTCTCATTTCACTAGAAAGCATGGTCAGTTGCTCAATTTGGTCACTGCAAAACTTGATGAAGAGTTGTTAAAAGTGTTGTTTCAGTTCTTCGATTCGGTGCACCATTGTTTCACCTTCCCGGATTACCAGCTAGTACCTACTATGGAGGAG